>VZZY01023549.1:263398-287533 GCA_013400335.1 Eurystomus gularis
TTTCAAGACCCGTCTGGATGTGTTCCTGTGTGACCTGCCCTAGATTCCATGGTCCTGCTTGGCAGGGGGGTTGGACTCGATCTCCAGAGGTCCCTTCCAACCCCTCACATTCTATGATTCTATGAAAAGCTGATTGTGCAAAGCAGCGTTTGGATGAGATGGGCAATGGGGCATAGTCAGCCAAAGGTACCTGGGGACATTCCAGGGGTGGCGGAGAGGGGCTAACAGGAGTGCTAGTACCAATACAGACATTGATTTGGGACCTTCCAGGATCACGAGAAAAATTAGTTCTGCCCTGAAGTGGAGAAATTCCCGAAGCATCATGAGTAGTTTCTGTAGCTTTGAACAAGTACCCGAGAGCAGCATCACGGTGTAATAATCCTTCCCTGTAATCTCCAATAGATTGCTGGTTAGAACGGGGTTTATTACCCACAATGTTCCCTGTGATGTTGTGTAGTCTCTGGCAAACCACAAATGTCACAAAGGTTGTTCAAATGAGATTTTGGACAGGGCTTGCTGCCCCCCAAAAAAGCAGCCAACCCTTTTCTTTTGTGACAATCCTTAGATTGTGTTTGTGCAATTGCAGACAGAAACTTCTGCATAAAATTTTTATGGAGGACAGGAGTTGGTTAACAAAAGAAACAAGAAAAGAATCTAATGGCCTGTAATAACTCATAATGTCAGTTCCTAAATTGTGTTTCTGTGGCACTGAGATTGGCACGGAGATTACATAAATGTTTTCTTCCAACTGCGGCTCTGAGAGACCTGCAGATTTTCTGTTGATGAAGACAAATTCTTCAAATGTTGGGTTGCATTAGGTTAATGTCTGAGTGTGCTTCCTGAGCAAGAAGATGATAAATTGAATCAGTTGGTGTTTGGCACGCGCCTGTGCGGTTCATCAGTGCAAGGTTCCAGGAGGAGTTATGTACCTATGGAGATATCCTGCCTTGCTGCCACCATGTCTGCTGGTTTTCATCCCACTGCAAGTCCAGTTGTGGGATTCGGAGCTTGTTCCAGAGCTACCTTTGCTTTCACCTCTTCTGTACAGAAATGTGGCTCACTTTCAACCCTCAGCTGAAGCGTTTGGTAAAAACGCAGTCCTGCCTAACCTGGGCTTCATCGTGTAAGAAACGTTTGTGAGATGCTTTAAAACTCGTTTTTCTTTAAACTGAGCTTCTTTGCTGTCTTTTTCATTGTTTTATTTCCTTCATGTTACTGTTTCTCACTTATTTTTAAGCATCAGTCTTCCTCTCCCCTTGGTTTTACTCTTCTTTCCTTCCTTCCTTCCTTCTCGTTCCTTACCCTTCTTCTTTCTGATCTTCCATGACTCTGCTCTCTCAGCTTTTTCTTAACATTACTTTCTTGCATTTCCTTTTTGATGTTTTTTTCTTAGCATTACTTTCTAGACACACATTTTGAAAAGCCCTGACAGGAGGTGTGCCAAGGTGGGGTGAGGTCACATCCACTCCCTGTTTTCTCTCTGACTTCTGTTGGCAGCCTTGGATTCAGAATGCTTTCCACACTGCTGCAGTCAGCTCCAGATTCTGGTCCCGCATGAATCATAGATTCATGGAATCACTTAGGCTAGAAAAAACCTTTAAGATCAAGAAGTCCAACTGTTACCCTGACTCTACCAAGTCCACTGCTAAACCGTGTCCTTCAGCACCACATCTACATGACTTTTGAACACATCCAGGGACGGGGGCTCCACCGCTGCCCTGGGCAGCCTGAGCCAATGCTTGACAACCCTTGTAGGGAAGACCTAAACCTGCCCTGGTGCAATTTGAGACCAATTCCTCTTGTCCTTTCACTTACTGCTTTGGAGGAGAGACCAACCCCACCTGCTTCCAACCTCCTTTCAGGGAGTTTTGAGAGCAAGAAGGTCTCCCCAAGCCTCCTTTTCTCCAGGCCCAACACCCCCAGGTCCCTCAGCCACTCCTCACCACACTTGTTCTCCAGACCCTTCCCCAGCTTCGTTGCCCTTCTCTGGCCACGCTCCAGCCCCTCAATGTCCTTCTTGGAGTGAGGGGCCCAAAACTGACCCCAGGATTTGAGGTGCAGCCTCCCCAGTGCGCAGTCCAGGGGGATGATCCCTGCCCTGGTCCTGCTGGCCACACTGATGCTGATCCAAGCCAGGATGCTGGTGGCCTTACTGGCCACTTGGGCACACACTGGCTCATGTTCAGCTAGCTGTTGACCTACACACCTAGGTTCCTTTCTGCTGGGCAGTTTTCCCCCACTCTTCCCCAGGCGTGGAGCATTGCAGGGGGTGGTGAAGAACATGGCTAAATACCCATGTTAACCTTGCTGGGGATGTGATGACTTTCATCCTGTTCAGGCTTCTTGGGTTGGTTACAAGAGAGAAGGGTGAACCTGGTGATGCTCATCTGCATTGCTCAAGTGCTGGTTGGATACTGATAGAAAGTTTTCTGGCAAACTCATTTACTAATTCTGTATTATCAAAAAGAGAGAAAAAAAGAGTGATTCAGAATGCATTTGACTCAAGATAATGTCTATCCTGCCTGCAAATAGGGCTTGACCATCTATGGAAGAAATATGATCTATTTAGTTTCATATTTCAGACTTCTTCAGCTTCAACTAGTACAGCAGTAATGAATCACTGACCCTAGAAAAATATCACTGATTTGATTAATTAGCACTTAAAAGAACTCTTCAGAAAGGAAACTTTCAAAGGTTGGAAATAATGCTGGTATTTTATTTGTCCTTTCATTAACTGGAATCCTAAGAAAAATTCTGACATGATTTCTTTGGGGATTACTCTCCAGTTGGTGCCGTGTAACCTCCGATTAGGCCACCTTCAGCAGAAATATTTCCATACATAGATCAGAAGGGAAATTCAAAGGGAAGTAGATTTCATTTCGCCGAGTTGGAATTTCTCTTTAAAATTAACTTTTTAGATTTAGAAAGCATGGGAACTGCTCAGCATAGATAATGTATACTTCCCTTTTCGTTCATAGCGACGGTGTTAAATCGTATTTCCCTGTTTTCAATGAGGTGTATCCTCTGACACTTCTACTGGTTTCATCCTTCAGCAACACAACCGCATGACAATGAAGGAAAGGCACGTTCTCCAGTCCTCTCTGCAGGAGTTGCTCATGTGGGGTCTTTGGTGGTGCTCAAAGTCTCTGATGGGGTGGGTGAGAACCTTTGACCAGCAGCACAACACTTGGGAGCTGACTGGTGCTGCTGCAGGTCATCATCTCTCTGCTGTGTTGATGACCTACCAAACGCAGTGTGTACTCTAGAGACTCTCCAGAGAGTCTCGTCCACGGACTAAATGTGCTATTAATGAGTTAGAAAAGGCTGCAAGTGTAACGTTTGCTTCTGCTACAGTGAGTGCAAAGCCTTGCACCAATGAACGGTGGAGAAGTTTCTGAGTAGGGAAGCTCAGCAGATACCTGGAGGTGTACTCTGACTAAAGCTCCCTCAGCAGAAGACATTGCTGTTGGTGTTCATGTAGCAGGATACAAAGTCAGTCAGACAGTTTTAGGGTGAGCAAGGAGCTCGTCTCTGCCGGCTGCCTTGAAGGTGGTCTGGGTCAGAGGTAGCTTTGCTGGCAGAGACAGAATAAAGAATAAAAACTGGGCATACTCCAGTGGAATTACAGAAGAGAACGTTGCCCAACCTCCTCCTGCCACTGTGCTCCTCCTGCTGTCGCTTTTCTCTCCCATCCCTGCATTCCATGACTTCTTTTTCCCCGACTCTTTCCACTGGACCTGACTTGGCTGTAGCCAATTTCTTATCTTTGTGTTCACACAGAAAACAATATTGGCAAGCCACCATCTTTCAAAGCACTATGGGCTATTACTTACACTTTTATCAAGATTGTTGTTTTGGAAGTGATCTTTGCTTCTTCTCTGGAGACTTTCAAGACCCATCTGGATGCGTTCTTGTGTAACCTGCCCTAGATTCTCTGGTCCTGCTTGGCAGGGGGGTTGGACTCGATGATCTCCAGAGGTCCCTTCCAACCCCTAACGTTCTATGATTCTTTCTTTCAGTGCTTTCTAGTTGACCAAAGCAGAATTTTCAAGAGGCTGGTGTAAAATGCAAGCAAAGGTCTGGCAGTGGGAAGTCGCCTGGGCTACGCTGCCTTGCTGCTGGAGGCATCTCACTGAGAGCTGGGAAGTGGTTCCCAGGTTCCTTTGAGATCTGGGGTGCTAGGGCCAGGTGATGAGCTCCAGATAAACTCTTTGGGTCTGAACAAGATCTGAGATACCAGGAGCGGTGTCAGCACTGCCAGCCTTGTGCTGTTCACTTGGTTGCTCTTGATGAGAGCTGGTGAACGACCAGATTCGAATCGGGTCTGATCATCTACATGGCATGAACCAGGGAGGGACAAGCTCACCAGCACCGTGACTGGGTGTGGGGAGTGTTCCCAGGGCAAATCCTGAGTGCTGGTGTCTGCCCTTTGTGATACAAGAAGCATACAAATAGTCTTGGATTAACTGACTCTTATGGATTTCGTGAAACCCGCACGTTCACTTGATTCAATTTTCCTGAACTTACGTCTGTGCCTGCTCTTCAAAGGTGCTGGGGGAGAAGGGAGAAAAGGAGCTTTCCTTTTTATTCCATTTCGGAATGGACATGTTCTGCAGTAATTTATAATTTCATCTGAAAACAAGCTGCAGTATTATCTTTGCATGAGGTAATGTTATTACATGTTAATGAAATTAATTGAAATATGTTAACTGGTGATTACCCACATGCACTTTAATTGGATAAGCGGCATTATGGCGCAGGGAACAAAGCGACAGACACGTCTTACAGATCTCCCCTACCTTTGGGTTGTCTGCGTACGCAGTAAATAGGCTTTGCATTTTCTGTTGCTGAACTTCACATGAGCGGCTGGGAGCATATTGTGCCTCTGGGATGTTCTCTGATCCATGCTGTTTGTGTTCTATTGGATTAAAACTGCTTTAATAACTGCAGAAAGCTGGGGTTGGATTAAGGAGGAAAATTAATGCTACGAGGAAGGAAATAACGAGACTGATCCCACGCCTTGCTCAGCTGACTCCAGACTCATCACATGGGCAAAATCTGTTTATCAGTGTGCGGGACAGGCTGAAACGGGCATTGCTGGTTTCTGTTGAGTAACACGTACCAGGAGGAGGAAGGAAAGGTTCGTTAAATTTTCCTTACCTTCTGCAGAAGTTTGTCACTTGTAATTGCAGCACAGGTCAGGAAGCGTGTCGGTGCCTCTCGCTGGAGAGCAGAGCAGCCTTTCCTGGGTGGGCTGTGGTCCTCGTCCCACCTTGCTGGGTTAGTGCTGTGGGCATCTCAACGGTGCTGTGAAAAGAGGGGACCTGAGCAGGTGTGGTGGAGGGTCCTCCTGCACAAGAGCTGAAGGCTCAGGTGAGGAACGGCTTCTGCTTCCAGAGGTCACTTCAAAAGATATTTAGGGCAAACAAGTTTTTGTGTTCCACTGCTGTGTGTGCACTTCTGGCTTGTGTCAGGACTAGTGTGGCCAGCAGGACCAAGGCAGGGATTGTTCTCTTGTGCTCAGCATTGGGGAGGTCATGCTTCAAGTCCTTGGGTCGGTTTTGGGCCCCTTGCTCCAAGAAGAACATTGAGGGGCTGGAGCGTGGCCAGAGAAGGGCAACGAAGCTGGGGAAGGGTCTAGAGCAGGAGTGTGGTGAGGAGCAGCTGAGGGACCTGGGGGTGTTGAGCCTGGAGCAAAGGAGGCTCAGGGGAGACCTTCTGGCTCTCGACAACTCCCTGAAAGGAGGTTGGAGCCAGGTGGGGTCGGGCTCTTCTCCCAAGGAACAAGTGACAAGACAAGAGGGAACAGCATCAAGTTGTGCCAGAGGAGGTGTAGGTTGGACATGAGGAACAATTTCTTCCCCAAAAAGGGCTGTGAAGGGCTGTCCCAGGCTGCCCAGGGCAGTGGTGGAGTCCCCATCCCTGGAGGGGTTTCCAAGCTGTGGAGATGTGGTGCTGAGGGACATGGGTTAGTGGTGCCCCGGCAGTGCTGGGTTAACAGTTGGACTCGATCTTAAATCTCTTTTCCAACCAAACTGATTCTATGTTTAAAATGTCGCATTTCTTTGGAACATCTCCCAGCAGAGGGATGCTCCTGCAGGAGGTTCACTGCAGCCCTGTGCACCTCAAGGAGCGGGCTCTCTGGGCTCTGGCTGGAGGCAGGTTCTGCTCTCCCAGCATTCACAGCCAGCTCCAGCTCAGCCCTGGCAGCAGCTTCCAGCACAGGCTTGTTGTCATCTGTTATGACTAGCACTTTGATGGGATCTGATGACTTGGCAAATCTTTCTGGGAAGATCCCAACACAAGTCTATACTGTTTAGGGTGACTAGAAATGTGAGTAACTTTTTTTTGATTGTTGTTATTCTGGTCTAGTTTTTTCCTGCTTTAGCAGCGAGACAAGTTTTTTCTCTAAAAGAGAAACCGTGCATAGAAAACTATTGCTAATGACGTCTCCCCTTCAAAATTAAATTTATCAGCCTGGAAAGACCCGTTACAGATGGTGCAAATGTGGTGATCTGCGTGTGGAAGCCGGACAGTCTCTGACATCAAGGTTTTGTTTTCCAGGGATTAATTGCTGACCTCATTGAGCCAGAGAATTGTGTGACTGAGGACTTTAAACTTGCCTACTTTTAAGATGTATCTTTTTTCCTTTGTATCTTTCTTTGTGTTTTCTTTACCTTCTATCCTTTCTACAACCCTCCCGATTGCAGGGGGGGCACCTTCCCCTTCTCTGCAGCCTGGCAAACACCCTGCTCGCGTCTGACTGCCACTGGTGGGGATATGGGCTTGTACCAGGAGGGTGGTCTGCTGGGGGTGAGCTCTTCTGGTCATCCAGCGGAGGCAGCCAGATGTGCATCCGTAACCCGGCAGAAAATCCTGCAGGGACAGTTTGTGTGTGAGGCAAAGCTGAGACCTGCTGTGCCTGGAGCAGAAGCCGGGGCCAGCACAAAGCTGCGTGTACTTGACCAAGAAAAGGAGAGGGAGCAGCCCCAGAACCAGCTGGCAAAGAGCAAATTAATGAGTTCCAGTCCCCAAGGAGCATTCTTATGGGGACCTGATCAATGCTGATCAATAGACAAAGGCGGGGGGCAAGAGGATGGGGCCAGACTCTTGTCAGTGGTGCCCGGTGACAGGACAAGGGGCAACAGGCAGGTTCCATCTGAGCAGGAGGAGAAACTTCTTGGTGTGAGGGTGTGGGAGCCTGGCCCAGGCTGCCCAGAGAGGTTGTGGAGTCTCCTTCTCTGGAGAGATTCCAAAGGTGCCTGGACATGATCCTGGGCCCCCTGCTCTGGGTGAGCTGCTGGAGCAGGAGGTTGGCTGAGATGATCTTCAGAGGTCCCTTCCAACCCCACCATGCTGGGATTCATTAATTTTAAAGATCGTGCTCCAACTTGCTTAGGGACATACCCAAATGAAAGACCAGATGGTTTTCTTAGTGCTCATTTTGTTGAAATAAGATGAATGCACTCATTTTCACTTGTACTCTGGTGCTATTCATACACAGGACTGTTTCTGCAGGGACTCAATACCACAACACTGCTCCTAAGCCCTGTCTGAAGATGGACAGTTGGGTCACAGCTATACAAACCACGGTGTTAGCGTGTCCTGACCCCTTCAAAGTCCTCTATCTTAAGTATGTGTGAATATTTGCTGTAGGAACTAGAATATTTTTAGGAAAAGTAATGTCCCCTCAGAGGCTGGTTGGCTCTGGGGACACACGAGGGTCTGCAGCTGCAGAGATGAGGAGAGAATAAGTGCCAGGAGGGCTCTGGCACACCAGGAATGTGCAGGTGATGCTGGTCTGTGTTCTGCCATGTGTGAGGTGCCCTTGGGTAGCTGTGGGTTGTCTCATCACGCAGCCCTGGCCAGAGGAGCAGATGTCCCATCTCAGTGGATAGCTTCCCCAGCGCTTGCAGAGAAGGTTCAAACAGGGCTCAGGCACGTTGGGTCAGTCTGTGGGGCTGCAGCACTTATAAAGAGCAACTGGGAACTGGATCTCTATCAGAATATCTGCTTTATTTTGGGTTGTATCTGAGTTGAGCGCTGAAATCCTCCCCCGTAGCCGCAGGTCAGTGCAGACATTACTCCTAATGAAGTTATAACACAGATGATGGGTAGAGAGTTTGGGATGAGAGGGAGGACGTGTATTTATTCAAGGGCAGTAGCTCACTTGCAATTAGGAGGAACACCAAGCCCCTGGAGAAGCTTGCATGTTCTCACAGAAGCAGCACACATGCGCTCCCTCACTCCTTTCCTCACCATCACGCTAGATCACGTCACAGGCTCCTTCCTTCCCTTTGAACCCTCTAATGTGTCTCGAGGTCTGGGCTTGGTAGCAGCCTAGTTTGTCATTTGAGAAACACAGATAAAAACCTCACGACGAAAATGAGAGAAGGCCAAGATGATTTCCCAGCCATCGTTGTGTATGCAGAGCTGCAGAAGGAGCAGCACATTCGTGGGGCTACATGAACAGTGCTGCTAATGCTCCAAGCGCTGTTAGACTCATCAGCACCCTTCATTTGGACATTAGCGGAGAGCAGCACTCCACCGTCATGCCATGGCTTGGCAATTCCATCTGATTACTGGAGTAAGTGGTGCGTGCGAAAGAAAGCTGCCTAATGACAAAGCCCTGATAGGAGGGATCTAGAGATTAATCGGGCATCACTTTTTTTTTCTGTAGGAAACAGCCAATTTCTTTAAAATTAATGGCTTGGAAGACTTCCTAGTAGATAAAAAAAAAACCCCAAACACATCTTGGCAGATTTGTTCAGTGTGTGGAGGCAAGTTTGGAGGAGCGGAGTCAACTGGTGTAAAGCACAATGCTGATGCTCCGTCACGGGAGCCACCAGCCCTTGCTCCATGGGTGGACTCTGGCCCCATGCCAGTGCCCAGCAGGGTGGGCAGAGGAGCGCTGGTGGCTCAGGGGAGCTCATGGGAAGCCCTCCTGCTCGCCTCCACCCCATGGACCCACACTGGCCAACAGCCGCTTTGGAAAGTCATCAGAAATGCCACATTTCCCCCATAATTGCCCCTGGTAGCACATCTTGCTGCTGCAGAGCGAGCAGCGAAAAGAGAATATATGTACTTTTTAAAGCCTGCTTTTATTGGCATTCAGCAAACAATAATAATGTAATCAGAGCGATCAAATCTTCAAGTACTGTCAAATTATTTCTGGAAGATGAAAGCATGAAATGTCCTGTGCTTCTGGCAGTTTTTGCAACAGAAACTGAACAAAGTGGAGAGTTTGATAATGCAATAATGTTACAGGTTCTAAGCGAAGCTGCGGGAAATGCTGCATTTCCTGCCACACAACCGGGGGTTTTTTTCTGGTCGTTTGGCACGTAGGGGGTTTTCTCACCCATTCCTGCAGGACTGGGGAGTTAAAGAATCTGTCCCTTGCTGGTAAAGTCTTAGGAGGTTTGAGGAACCAAACCCAGTTGTGGTTAAATGTTTAGGAGTCTGTAAAACTAAAGAATGAGCCAACTAAAGACTTTGATGATTTCTTTGTGCAAACTGGTAAATGCAAGACGTCCTGCCTTTTCTCAGGTGTATAATGTGGAGTAAGGGGAGGTGAGAATAAAATAAGGCCTCAGGGTGCGGTGTGAGCTGGGCTCTGGACTGGGCTGCTGAAATTCAAGCGAAGAGGAGAGTTGGGAAGTGGTATTGCTCATGGGATCACAGAGAGGGACATCTCCTGCTGGTGCCAAAGGAAAAACTGACAGACTTAAAAATAAGAAAACAGCCCAAGAGTGATAGCAAAAATCAGGGGGATTGTGGAGTGTAGAAAGAGCACAGACATCTTGAGAAATTTTTAGAAGACTAGGTTATTCAGTTCAGACTGCTCAGGACCTGGTTGGATATCAAAGTGGCATCACTTTGTGATGAGGGATGGACAGGCCTGTGCTGTGACCCCCATGGATGGAGACAGGTACCACCACTTTTCTCCGTACACTTTTCTCAGCCAGGCTTCCAAACACTGAGGTCGTGCACATTGACCTGGGCAGCAGGGACCAGTGCTCAGCAGGAAATCTATGGTCAAGCTCTTGGCAGGGAGGACTCTGGCTTGCAGATGGTGCTGGCTCACGTAGGGCATGGCTGACGGACGATGCTCATGTAATGGTGGTTGGTTGCATTTTCGATTGGGCAGGGTGGTGGTTGTGCTTTTTATTTTTAATTTATTAGGAAAGAGCTGCTTCACTTAGCCCAGAGAAGACCTTCACCTATGGTCAGTGACAGCCTTGACTGGAGACATTACACAGGGTCAAGAGGATGGGGCCAGACTCTTGTCAGTGGTGCCCAGTGACAGGATAAGGGGCAACGGGCACCAACTGGAACCCAGGAGGTTCCATCTGAGCAGGAGGAGAAACTTGTTTGGTGTGAGGGTGTTGGAGCCTGGCCCAGGCTGCCCAGAGAGGTTGTGGAGTCTCCTTCTCTGGAGAGATTCCAAAGGTGTCTGGACACAATCCTGGGCCCCCTGCTCTGGGTGAGCTGCTGGAGCAGGGAGGTTGGACAAGATGATCTCCAGAGGGCACTTCCAACCCCTGTTGTGAATGTCTATGATTCCCTACCTGGTGAGAAACTTCTTGAGTTCTTCTGGCTTGCTACCATAAATATGGAAGGATTTTTAATGGAAGAGCTTAGGAGAGGGCAGGCCCCCAAGTAACTAAGTGGATAAATAATTCTTCAGAAATGGCATTAAACTTTCAAGATCAGCTACCCGTGTCATTAAAAAGGTTAGCCATGTCACTTAGAATTACTTGTATTTGGCCTTTTTTTCTTTAGGAAGTCACTGGGGAATCCATTGCAGCTCCTCCCACCATGTTCCCCCCTTACCTTTGTGCAGTCCAACAGGCTGTTAAGTGTATTGAGTTTCTTCTGAAAGACCCCATGAAGAACTCAGGAAGGACTTTGAAAAAACCCAAAACAAAACAGACCCACAACCAAAAACCCAAACCCTAAGCAAACACACAAAAGATTGTGATGAGCTCAGGGACCTTCCCCCTCACTTTTATGAGGAGTCACGACAAGAGACACACAGAACTCAATTACCAAGGAGAAATGCCGTGAAAGATGTAATTGCCATCTACCAGCAGGACCCTCTTGAATTGATTACTTTTTCCCTTTAGGAGCTTGCTTGTCAGTTGAGCTTTGCTTTCATTAAAGTACTTCTTTTTCTTTCAATTTTCATCTGCTCACAAATGTCCTCAAAAGAAACGTAGGGTTTTTTTTTTTCCCACTCTCTAGTAGAATAGTGCTACCAGCAGTTGCTTAGGCTATTTTTAAATTAAACAGTGCAGGGATTTTCTAATAAGAAGGATGATTTCAGTCATTATTAGTCTCCTGTAAAGCCCAAGCCTGAAGCAGAAGACAGGTTTCCACACCTCCGGTTGTCCCTTTGGAGGAGAAAGGCACAACTCCGCTGTTGCACCAGGCTGCAGCTGCTGCTTTGGGTTGGTTTCGTTTGTTTTTGTAATGCAAGACTTACTCTTATCTTAAATTTGCAATCCTCAGGGTGTCTGGAGAATTAAGCTGCTTCACAAGGTTGATCACAAGTCTTTACTGAGCATTAATAGTGATTTTATTTTTTTTTAATGAGCAATACCAAGATGGCTAGACGTGTATTCCTTCCAAAAACCTGCATTAACTGAATTCTAAGTTGCTTAGAAATTGTCCACTCTGTCCCTGTCTCTTTTCATCTTCTTATGAAAATCTAAGATCATACCCATTCACATGTTAAAATATTTCCTTTTCCTATAAGAGAAGAAAATAATTATTTAGGGTTCTGTCTCAGCAACATTTTAGGATGCGTTCCTTTAAAACACACTGGAATGTTTTCTGAGAGCTAATGCTATAAAGTTAGAAAAGTGTCATTAAGGATGGATCAAATAAAGAACATTATTATTTTAATGAAAGGAACTGATTTGAATGCAGTAACGGTTAGTTTAATGATTAGCTAGAAATACTTGGGGCCAGCAAAATTTCTTTTAGGCAAGCTGGGTGAATATATATATATAATTTACAAAGTGTACCTGGCACAACAGAAGGAAGCGTTTGGAAGGAGAAGAACAGATTTCTGTGCTCTTGCTTCTGAGACTTCAGGAAAAAGCAGATGTGCTCCAGGAGAAGGACCCAGGACGTTACAGCAAAGCCTGTTTTGGGTTTGTTTTCTTTTCGAGAACTCTGATCAGGTCTATCAAACAGAGGGGAAAAAACATGTAGGTGTCGATTTTATGGAAGGTAAAACAGTCAAATAGCTTTTCTAATTGTATTGGTAAACAGGGAAAAAATGTCCTCTTGTAACCATCACTGGTGCAAAATCAGCGGCGGTGGATGGTTTTGAGATGAGAAGGCATGGCATGATTTTTGGGGTGGTGTAATGGGACCTTTTTTACTTAATGTATTAGGACAGTTAAGGAAAATGAACAGAGTAAGAGAAATCAAGCAGGTGGCTGTTGTAGGAGTTACTACTGGCTATCACAAGTACAGTGGGTATTTATGGAACTCCGAGGGCATTTGGCAGGAATTCCAGGTCTTCTGGTGTCAGTCAGCAGCCCAAAGCACCGGGTGTCCTGGTCCTGCTTAGTCTTGTAACGTTAGGTTACGTGGTACGTGAGCTTTGCGCTTCCACACAGCTGAATTTCCATCTGAGCAGGGGAAGAAATGTCTTGGGTGTGAGGGTGTGGGAGCCTGGCCCAGGCTGCCCAGAGAGGTTGTGGAGTCTCCTTCTCTGGAGAGATTCCAAAGGTGCCTGGACACGATCCTGGGCCCCCTGCTCTGGGTGAGCTGCTGGAGCAGGGGTTGGATGAGATGATCTCCAGAGGTCCCTTCCAGCCCCCACCATGCTGGGGTTCTGTGAACTTCAGCCCCTCTGAGCTCAGCAAGCGAGCGGCAGAAGCTGGATTGAAAAGTGATACAGTGAGATCTTCCAAACCAGGAGCTGGTTCTCGGTTAGGAGCACGTCTCTGTGGGTGATCTCGGAAACACGTCTGCATTCAGTTCATCTCGCAACGCTCTGTCTCCAGAGCGGTTTTGCTTCTTTCTGCACCTGACAGCTGACTGTGGCATCTGCAATGAATCTGTCTGTAAAAGAAGCCAAGTGAAGAAGGTTCTTGATGTCAGCCCGTAGCCTGTAGGAAAACTCATTAAAAGATGAGCCGCTCCACGGACCGCTTTGAAAACAGAAGCTCCCGCACAAGGAAGGTTATTATTCAAGAAAATGATTTCTTCAAGCAGCAAACAAAATACAAATCGGGCTTATGACATATTGTGAAGAAGCACCAGTCGGGAACATCGCCTTAGACCAGCAAGTGCATCCGCTCCGGCCGCGGGAGCGTGTGTTCTTCATGGAGTCCTCCGTCCTAGGAGCAGCGCACAGAGAGGAGAAAGCAGGGATCAGAGGGAGTCTCCAGCTGTAATGAAGAGAAGACGGCAGCAGAGAAAATAATGCTCGCCTCTGCCCTCCGGTATTTCCTTTTAACGCTGGAGGTGCTGTCCTCTTCAGCTGAGGAAAACATAAATAAATTATGATGCTGATAATGCTCAAGCCAAAGTCAGAACTGAGCAGCTTAGAGAGGTCTCTGGAGAGGGAAGAGCATGTATTTACCTACTGCAGACAGAGGTGAAATATCAGCCCTTGAAGGGCTTTTTTGTTTCGGTTTTGTTTTTTTTGTGGGCTATTTTTATTGATCAAAGTGTCAGGGAAATAGAGGGAAGACGAACTCTAAAGGCTAGCTGAAAAACAACACCAACAAACCAACCCAAAAATGTATTTTAAGGTATTTAAAAAAAAATAAAGAAAAAATCAGTGGAATCAGCCTAACCATCTCAGAGGAGGAAAAACAGACCCGAAACCCAGAGTCAGAACCTGAGCAAACCGCTGAGGCTGGGAAGGAGCAGACAGGCGGCCTGGCAGGTGCCTGGAGAAATACGGCAACGCTGGAGAACAGGAGGATCCTCTACGGGCTGCTCTTGGGTGATGGGGATTATTTTTCTATATTTGCTGCTCGGGTCTACAGCATGTAGAGGGATAATGCATCAGTAGAAACTGCAAGCAAAAGTGTACACAATATTTTTTCTGATTTGCTTAGTGAAAAAAACAACTATTCCATCGCTCGCCACGGCCTTTCTCAGTCTTTCCTTCTAGACGTGTTGAGCAATTTCTCTCCCTAACTCAGGAGCTGTAGAGCTGTGTCCACATGCACATGTCTCTCTGCAAGCTGGTGAGAGCTTCAGTGGCTTCGTTGAGCTGGAAATTCATATTTGGCTGTTCTACAAGATGTGCAGTTTTTAGAGTCATTGAATGGTTTAGATTGGAACAGACCTTAAAGATCATCTCATTCCAACCCCCCTGCCCTGCAGGGACACCTCCCACTGGACCAGGTTGCTCAAAGCCCCATCCAGCCTGGCCTTGAACCCATCCAGGGATGGGACACTCAATTTCTCTGGGCACAGAATCCTACAGAATGGTGGGGTTGGAAGGGACCTCTGGAGATCATCTCATCCAACCCCCTGCTCCAGCAGCTCACCCAGAGCAGGGGGCCCAGGATCGTGTCCAGGCGCCTTTGGAATCTCTCCAGAGAAGGAGACTCCACAACCTCTCTGGGCAGCCTGGGCCAGGCTCCCACACCCTCACACCAAGAAGTTTCTCCTTAGGGGTGGATCTAGGGTGGGGGCTGGTGTGAGGAGCCAGCAGCAACAGTCCCTGCAGGGTGGAGGGAGGGGGCTGGAAGCAGGAGTTGTCCTTAGCTCTTGGAGAGCCAGTGCCCAGCTGTATGCACCATCACCTGCCTCCCCCCTCACCCATTCCCACACCAGGGCTGAGAACTGGATCTAAGAGCCAAGTTGGAGTCTCTCCAGCATCTCTTCCTCCTGCTCCCCAGGGACTCACCGGAGACAGGAGGAGCTGCAGGCTGTTGCTGCTGTAAATTGTGTTGTTGCTGCGAGCTGCTCACCTCAGCTCCTGGGGGGATGCTCTGGTCCCTTCAGGTGCGGGAGCACATCTGCTCCTCTGAGATGGTGGCTATTTGAGGCAGCAGGACCGAGTCCTACCCCTAGAACTAAACTGTGAGATGTGACTGGTGGCTGCTCACAGTGTGTTGGTATCTGCTTACCGTGTGATAGCTGGGAGCTTAGCACTTACCGGAGAAGCTTTGCCTGGATTTGGTTCTTGGCCAGAGGACTTCCAGGCGCCAGAGGTTCCTGGCACACCACAGACCCTGCTTCTCCTCTTGACTCAAGTGCCTCCTGTGCACAGCAGCTCAGGAGGACAACAGCATGTGCCTAGAGGCGGGGATTTTAATGCAAGCATTTGTTTTTAGAATGGTTTTTTGTTCTAAGTGAATGGCTGAGCACTTCAGTATGTATGAGAACCAGATGTCCTTTGTCAGAGCCCTAAACCACTCCCAGAGGATGGTGGCCTTCCACCTCTGCGAGGTGACCCCTGCCTTGCTCACAAGCTTGTTTGTGAAGGAAGGGGAAGCTCATGACGTGTTGGGAGGTGAATGCAGCATCCAGCCCTGCTCCTGGGCTTGGCTGCAACGGCTCATGGCATGAAGGGGAGGTGAAATCATTGAACTCTTTTGGTTGGAAAAGAGCTTTAAGATCATCAAGTCCAATTGTTAACCCATTGCCAGGGCACCACTAACCCATGTCCCTCAGCACATCTCCACAGCTTGGAAACCCCTCCAGGGATGGGGACTCCACCACTGCCCTGCCCAGCCTGGCACAGCCCTTGACAACGCAGCATCCAGCCCTGCTTGTGGGCTTGCCAGTCACCATCCTGAACTGCAGGAGAAGGGACCTGGGGGTGGAATAAATGGCTTAAGATCATGGCCAACTGCAGAGTACAATTATCCCTGAAATGGGTAATTAGGCAGCAGAGCAAGAGGAGCTGCAGCAAGGAGAGGCCGGGAGAGCTCTGTCCTGGAAGCGAGTGAAATGCTCTTCTGGGAGCAGAGCAGAGCCCATCACAGCCGAGTGACTGACGAACGATACCGGGGGATTTAATGTTGGAGAAATTAAATCCGAAGGTTTCCAGATGGAATAATTAGTTCTCGGTACATTTTTTTTGTAACTTGACACTGATATTTCCACATTTTGTTCCCAAAATGGTTTTTGGAGATAAATGGAGGGGTTTTTTTTCCTGGTATTCTGTCTCCACCACTGAATCCAGAATAATAGTGATGTTACTTAAGAGCAGTAATCCGGGAAGAGAAATAATTGGGTTACGAAAGTGTATTAAAGTTACTGCAAAGTAGATAAAGCTCGTAAAAGTGGAATTGCTCGGCTGATAAAGTGAAGTTTTAAACTTGCAATGGGCTTTGACATAACCGTGTTAACACGGGGAGGTAAAACGCCTAATTAAGAAGCCAAAGCCGCGTATTTGTACCTTGGAGTAATGGATAAAAAGTAGAGGTAGCAGCGATTTTCCACCTTCTGCGGGGACCAAAGTGCCCACGGCTCGCCCTGCCTCCCCCCGTGTATTTTAAATAACCCGAGTTCATCGTAACCAACTGTCTCCTAACGCTGCCTGTGCAACAAGCCCTTCTAAGCAATTTGTGAAAATAGCGTGTGGGCTGATGATAATTAGGTGCCTCAGGAAAAGTCTGTCCTTGGCATGAAGCGTTCCTGTCTCTCCACCGGCTGCTTTGGTGCGGGCTGTGTACAACAGTAGTGTGGTGGGTGGGTGCAGCACCTTTGGAGCACTCCCACTTGGCGTCCAGAACGTTGCCGTGGGGCGTCACGTCTGTGCCCAGAAGCTTTCTCCTTGTCTGGTGGGTGGCACGACCATCCTTCGAGGACCAGTGGTCACTGCGCACGCTGGAAACGGCAGCTCTGAGACAAAAGACGCTGCCCTGTGAGTTGTTTTGGAGGCTTTCTCCAGGACGTGATGCGATGGATGACTGTTTCCAGCCTTCTGCCAAGCTGACCACGCTTATTGTTGTTCTCAGCGTTGCCCGCGTTTCAGAGCTGCTCCTTTTGTTCCTGTTATTTCTAAGGTTCACTGCTGAGTTTGAATGAAGTGGATTTCGGGGGGGGCCTTGTGCCTGTGAGACAAGCTGTGGGGCTCTTGTGCTGATGTCTTATCAGTTAATGCAGTGCTGCTCCTGTGTCTTTTCTGGAAAACGGACCTTTTCTGAACTGGAGATTAAGCAATAACAAATGTTTGTTTAGGGCTGTAAGAACTGATATGAAGGCTCTTCTTCTTCCAGCCACAGTGTTAAGATGCTGAGGGGTCTACAAAAGCAAGGGCTTTTTTTTTAATCTCTCCAGGATGAAATGCAACTTGCTTCAGAGAGTAAATAAGTAGCTGAGTACGTGACAGTTTTGCTAGACTGTGCTATCTTCTGCCTGCCCTTAGTGCTGTGCAGTATGCAGATTTGGTCGTGGATCTCCACCTTTTCTTGATAAACTACCTAGTGGGCATCCAAAAAAATTGAATATTTATACTCTAAACCCTACTGTTAGTCTTTCTACGAGGGAGTTCTTCTGACTATCCATCAAGTATCTTTTCAGAGTAGTAGGTAGATGTGTGATGGCACCATCTGTTGTTTGTTGGTTTGGAATCCACAGCTTTTTGACTAGCTAGATGTTTTGAGCTTACCTCATGCATGTTTTGCTGAGATTCATGAAACAGTTAATTTCTAAGCAAGTTATTGTGAGTGAATTCATTGATCTGACTTCACTGAGAACCTGGAACGCTCAAAAGTTCTTCCTTACTTACCTGGGGTACCTGAAATGGTTATGAGATATGGGGTGATGCAGAGGACCAGATGTCCAGCCTTTCAGCGATGGCTGAAGAATGTAAATCAGGAAAGCATCTCTCTTCCAAACAGTTAAAAATAAAGCACTTCTACAGATCCTCTTCTGGGGTGTACCAGCTGTAAGCCAACATCTTCTCCTCAAACCCTCGATGCTAAGCATGTGCCTCAGTATTTTGGATGACTAAGAAGCTGCAAATCTGATTCTGAGAGTGCTACATTTCTGCAACACGTCTCCTCTAAGGTCCGCAGATTCCTTCAAGACAATCTCCAGGCTCTGAAAAGACAGGAGGGAATAAGGAAATTTGTCTCTTTCTGCTTGTGCTCATAATCACAGAATAGTTTGGGGTGGAAGGGATCTTAAAGATGATCTAGTTCTAATCCCTCTGCCATGGGCAGGGACACCTCCCAGTAGACCAGGTTGCTCAAAGTCTCACCCAACCTGGCCTTCAACACTTCCAGGGATGGGGCATCCAAAACTTCTCTGGGCAACCTGTTCTCCCACCCTCACAATGAAGAATTTCTTCCTAATACCTAATCTGAATCTCCCCTCTTTTAGTTTGAAACAGTTATCCCTCATCCTGTCGTTACACTTCCTGAGAGCAAGTCCCTCCCCAGCTTTCTCGCAGGCTGCCTTTAAGGACTGGAAGGCCACTATAAGGTGGCCCCAGAGTGAACAAGTTCAGCTGTCCCAGCAGTCCTGGCAGGAGATCTTTGCCTGTCCCCTCCATGCTCCTGCTTTCACTTCACCATGCAACAGAAGGGCAGCAGTCTCTCGTTTGTTTTCCCTTCCTAAATAACCCGTTTGAAATTTTGATATCCGTTACGCCATCTGTGTAGCAAGACAGCTTAAGAATATTGTATAAGAAATCAGAAAACAAATCGTTTGAATTATAATGGGAAGGAAATTTGTCTTTTCCAGCTTAACTTGCCAGTTAATCATCTTTGTGCCATCACACCTTTTCTGACAGCTGCTCCAACTGCCATTGGGTTAATCCAGCACCCAGCAAGGTGAAGGTTTGCCTCAACCTCCTGGGAAGCCCACCAAGAAACCCAAAGGCTGGCAAGTCTGAAGGCAGAGTAAAAAAAAAAGGAAGGTGTAAGATAGAAGGAAGAAATTCTTTACACTGAGGGTGTCTGAGCCTGGCGCAGGCTGCCCAGAGAGGTGGTGGCTGCCCCATCCCTGGCACCATTGCAGGTGAGGTTGGCCGGGGCTCGGAGCAACCTGCTCTAGTTGCAGATCATAGAATCATGGAATCATAGGGGTTGGAAGGGACGTCTGGAGATCATCTAGTCCAACCCCCCTGCCAGAGCAGGATCACCAAGAGCAGGTCGCGCAGGAACACGTCCAGATGGGGCAACCTGCTGGTCATCCAAGCCCTCTGCTCACTGCAGGAGTGTTGGACCAGATGGCCTTGAAAGGTCCCTTCCAACCCAGAGCATGTGGTGATTGTATGAAAAAGGAACAAATGGCTAATGCAAACGTTAATGGTATCAATGGCAGAACAGCTCCAGAAACCACCAGCAGCATCATGAAGACGTGATTCATTCCCACCAGCAGAAGGTGCTGATGCCTCCTGGGGCAGGCTGGGGATGGAGGAATGCTGCTCCATCTGTTCCCTGACCCAGAGATGATTTTGGGCACTCACCGTTGGCAAGCTGTAAACCAGCTGCACTCCCAGGCTGGTGGAGGGCTGTGCCGACCTGCAGGACAGTCCCCGGGCTGACAGGACCATCTGCAAATCCTCAGCTGCTCTGGCAGGTCTCCAGGCCCTGGCCAAATCCTGCTGCTTGCTCCTCTGCCCCTCATTCTCACACCGGCTCATTTAAATGCCTAGAACCTCTTACTGTGGGGCTTGTTAAACAGGATGATCCCTTCAACCTAAAGAAATGTAGGTGATCTCTTTGTAGTTCCCCAAAGTGTCTCCCCTTGTTTAGCTGCTCTGCTCTTTGGCTTTTTCATCCTCCTTGCCTGTTCCTGCTGCAGTTTTGGGTCTCTGGGTGGTCAGCAGCTTTGGTCTGACTGTCCGGCCTGTTTCACCATGGATCACCTCCTGCCAGAGAGATGGGGGAGTCTCCTGGGTAGCCACATGTCTCAAGGAAAGTCTCACCAGCCCCAGAGGCCAAAAAAGGGCTCCAGGGAAGGCTGAAGTCACACGTCATGCGGGTTTTCCTGCCGTGATTTTTCCTGCGCTGAAGCTGCTATTCGTTTGACTCCTCTGTCTTTGATTTCTCTTAATGGCCTTGAAACAGGGCTCAGTGGAATTTAGCAGAAACATCAGAGATCGGGTACTTCACGTTCCAGGAATAGAAACAAGGGGGCATTTGATTTTAGGATTTTTCATGTGATGTGTTTGCCTTGGGGACTCTGTTTAGCAGAGGATTGACTTGTGCTTTGAGGAGCGGTGGAATCTCTTCCACCCTCCACACGTAGCTCCTCCTCAGCATGGGCAGTGGCCACTAAATCCTATGAGAACCTGCCTGGTTTAGGGTTTCATCCCTCTGCCCAGGTACAGAGGGACAACTGCTTGGTAGCCACCATTTCCAAAGAGGGGGATTTGTCAAAGCTTCAGAGGAGCTGCACGGGAGGATAAAAATAGCATCTGTGATTGTGCCAGCTGGAGAAAAAGATGTAGGGACAGTTGGTTCTCATGCTACAGGTGATAGGCTGGACTCAGGAGCCCATCTCCCTTCGTAGCACGGTATCACATAATTAGGTGCAGAGTGGGTTTATTTGATACATTTCTGAAATATCTGCTGTTTACCGCTGTTGGAAACCAATGACTAATGCAGCAGATAAGGATTAACCCAAGGGACAGACTATTAGTCAAGGTTGTTACGAGAAAACTCGACAGAATAATCACCTCACCGGGTCATTTGCTTGGCCAGCTGTTGTGTCAGCTCTGCTTGGGAAGGAGTGAGAGCTCCTCAGATGGGGTTCCTGGCTGTGGTGAAGGAGCGAACCTGTGGGCTAGTGCCTGCAAAGAAGAATCTGCCCGTGCTCACGCTTGCTTTCTCACACAGCACAAGGTGTCCAGGGAGGGCAGAGGAGATTCCCTCTCCTGGCTCCAGCCTGTCAGCATGATATAGAATCATAGAAGGAGCAGTTGGACCTGAGGGAATCTCGGTTTGACCTCACTGGAATGTGAGGACATCTCTTTGTGGAAAACACAAGGGCTGGGCAGGAGGAAGATGTGTGCAGGGCAGCCCCAGAATGGAGCAACCTGCTGCGTATGTTTTGGAGGGGGAATCACAGAATTGTTTGGGTTGGAAAAGACCTTCAAGATTGAGTCCAACTGTTAGCCCAGCACTGCCAAGTCCGCTAGAAGCAGTAGTTGGTGGTGGGACACGTTAGAGATGCTGTCTGATTCTTTAGGGGACGCCACTCCATGCTCTGAAGATGAGAACGATGCAGATCCTGCACATACAAGCCTGAATAGCCCAGAAGATGAAAACTTTATCTGAACCTTTTCACTTGGTAAAGCCTGGCTTCAGAGCCAGGGAGCACCCAGCCATCGCCCAGCCCTGGGAGGGGAGAGGAGCCTGTCCTCTGCCCCCAGCCCCACACCACGGGGCTGTTCCCAGCGGTGGTCATCGCTGGTGAACGCTTGTTGTGGGCTCAGCTGCATCTCTGCTGGAGTCAGCATCATCTTCCCGCGGCCGCTGGACTCGGCATCACTGCCACTCGCTGGGCTGGCCGGGAAAAGCAGAGCCCCGGCAGCCCTCATCGCCCGTCTCTGGTGGGTGGTGGAGCTCCTCGTTCCTGCTGTCACCCCTTGTCCTGCCATCACCCCTCGTCCCTGCTGTCGCCATCACCCCTCATCTGCTGAGCCTGGACCACGATGAGCCCCTTGTGTATGCGCTGGTGATAAACCTGCTGCGCACACAGCCTGGGAAGCACCCAGACACGTCCCCAGCTCCAGGGAGGAAGGCAACAATAATTTATTACCATTTTTGAGTGGAGGAGGAGGAAGCCTGAGTGAAAAAGCAGCTGATGCTTGTGTGTGCATCCAGTCTTGGGAATGTAACGTGTCCATCAGATGAAAACTCTCCTCTGACCCCCCACTGACCTGCCGAGCGGGGACCTTCTGAAGCCACGTTACATAGACAGGCTTTCTCATCTAATACTAGGAAAATACTTATTAAGACTGACCACTGCTTAGAAAGCGTAATGATTTTGATCTATTAATCGGCATTTTTGATGTCTAAATAATAACACCCAGATTTGTGCTTTGAACAGTTACAGAGCTGCTGGATTTTGTGTTTCAATGGGCTGATGTTAGTCATGCTTTCCACACAGGGAATAAAGTCTTCCAAGAAACAATCTGGACCGTAAATAAGAATTAGTCTAGTCTTGGGAAAAGGCAGCTGTAAGGATCTGCCATGAGCTGGCAAGGGGGGACACCGACAGTTGCTGGCCTCCTCCAACTTATCTTCCAACTTTCTTGCTCCCACAGATAAATCTTCAGCCACTGATAAAAACAAAACGTTCTGTTTTGTTGTTATTTTCAGTGTTTTGTAGGTGAACCGTTGTGTTTAAAGCAGAGCACTCAAGGGCCACTGCATTTGGTAGGAAAGGTCCTTTTTGTTTGGTTTTCATGCTGTTCCCGTTATGTTGCCGTTTCCTTGTTCAGTTACAGTTGCCAGGAAGTGAATTTTGAGTTTAACAAATGGCCGGGCACTAAAACGTTTAGGAGTGATCTTCTCTTTATCTGATTTCTGTCACTTTGTAGGTTGCTCAGATCTGTATTTCCCCGTCTCTCTCCAAGGATAGTTCCAAGCCGTGTATTCCCCTGATCTCATGTTTTTCCACAGATCATCATAATTTGATGTCAAAACTTCCTGGGAACTACACCTTTACTGAGGCTGTTCACGGCCAGGGAGATCCAATTCCTTTGCACGCTGAATAAAAGAGGGAAAAGATAAATTTGGGAGATCTTTGGCTTTCCTCCATGCAGTTTTAAGAAGCCCCTGGTTTGCACCCGTGCAGCTGCATCGTCCCAAAGTTTTCCATTGTTCTCTGACCCTCTGGGATGTGGTGGTTTACAAACCCCGGGCCGGTGCAGCGGGTATTTGCCTTTTCTCGCTGCGCTGCTGTGATGGAGAGCCGGAGGAGCGCTGGTGGCTTGGCAGAGAGACAAAAGCAATGATTTTAAACGGTAAAGTTGAAGCGTTCTTATGTTCGGTGAACGCAGGCTCAGCCCATTGCGCTGTTACTCATTCCTTTAATTTGTGGCTGGAGAAGCTGTGATGCTGTCAGCCGCTAGAAGAGGCTTGCTCAGCTCCTCTCTCCTCCCAGCCACGGAAAGCAGGGAGGAGAAGGCAGGAGGAGCAAGCCCACAGGTTGCCAGCGATCAAGTCGCTTGTGAACCACCTGAGCTGGTGGTGAACACCCCAGGACCACCTGAGCCGGCTTGGAGAAGGGTCCATATCGTAATGTGTCATGCTGTATCATAAGGTCAGTGCTTGCTTTCCTCAAATCATGACACAAAGTATGATGGCTCACTCCTAATGGCTGGAGGCTACCTGTGACCAAGAGTCGAAAGCTTAATTTTTAATGAGGAGCCACCAGCAGCTTCTCCTGTAGCCTGGCAGGAGCAGAGGGAGGCCTGGACGGTGTGTGGCAGGGGTGGTGGTGATGGTGTCCTCCCAGGCAGTGGGACTCGTCCCACCTTCTCAGCAGCAGCACCCACAGGGGTCAGTGCTGCGCTGGGCTCCTGCTTCCCCAAACCAGAAAAGGGCTCCTCTCCCTTGCTGTCTGAGCAAACTGGAGTTATTTCTACGGAAGACAGGAGAACGACCTCATTGGAGGGGGTGGCCTTGGGACTTTTGAGCCTGCTGCTGCCGATTCCCCTGGAGAAGCTTCTCTGTTCTGTGCCCTACGTGTGGCCTGGGGAAGGTGGGGAGGTTGGCAGGGGCCCCGTGCCCAGCCCAGGCATAGCTCCATAACGCCGTGTGTCTCCTCCACACCCTGTCCTCCATTGCCTCTCCCCACCTCTGAAAACCCGTTGGGGGGCTGGAAATCCCCCAAAGGCAGGAGAGATGTTTCTCTGCAGGAGGGAAGACTTGGGATGCCAGGTGCTGGAGGAAGAAGGGGATCTCCCATCTTTTAGTTTAAACTCATCACCCCTCGTCCTGTCCCAACAGGCCCTGCTCAAATATTGTCCCCATCTTTCTGACAGGCCCCTTTAAGTACTGGAAGGCTGCAGTGAGGTCTCCCTGGAGCTTTCACCTCTGCAGGCTGGACAAGCCCACCTCTCCCAGCCTGGCCTCCCAGCAGAGGGCTTCCAGCCCTCCCATCATCTCCGGGGCCTCCTCTGGCCCTTCTCCACCAGGTCCATGTCTCTGCTGTGCTGAGGACTCCAGAGCTGCCCCA
>VZZY01023549.1:307165-329431 GCA_013400335.1 Eurystomus gularis
CTGCTGGAGCAGGGGGGTTGGCTGAGATGATCTCCAGAGGTCCCTTCCAACCCCACCGCGCTGGGATTCTGGGAATCTGTGATTCTGTGAGTGAAAAAGGGAGAAGCACCTGCAGAAGCTTTAAACCCAGCACACAGTCCATGCAGGCTGCTCCTGCATCCGCTGCTGAAACACGCCGGGCAAGATGCTGGAGCTGGCTTTCACTTAACTTACAAACAATGGTCAGTTGGCCAAAGGCAGCTCTGCTGTCAAAAATAAACATCTCTATTCCCGTTTAAATTGATGGCTGGGAAAGCGTCACGAAAGCGTAATCCACTGCACCGTAATCCCGAGTGTGGAGCTCGCTTTAGAACCCGCGTCCTCTCCGTGAGAAACATCCATGCACCGGCGTTTATTAAAGAGGACTTATTGTTCTCAAAGAGAAATAACGTCTTGGAGGGAGCGTAATCTGCGGGCCCCGGGGGCGGCTGTGTTTTTCTTCATCCACATGTGATTTGTAAAGGAACATGGTAATTAATGAACTTTCCGTGCTCTCCTCGCTGGAAGTTTACGCAAAGCAATGTTTGCATAATAGGAATGAACTTGGGAAAGTGAAGATGAAATTATTTCTACTTCAGTCTACGTGTACTGTAAGGTGGGGCATTCTGTGCCTGATTATACTCTGTTAATTGATTATACTGGAAATCAGTGTTATAATACTACCTTGAGCAGAGCTGGGTCTCTAATCACAGCGATTTGTTCAATCAATAATCTTATAATGGAGTATTTACTCTTAAGGAGGCCCTTCAATATGATTAGTTGTGCAGCATTGCAGTTCGGCTCTGTTACTTTCTGCCCGCCTCATTAGCAAACTGGGTGAGTTAGTGAGAAATAGCAAGTTAGTGGAAGGAGGTGGGCTGTCGAGGGGCTGTGGCTGGGCAAGGATCCAGGTCCAGCGGGTTTCCTGCCTGGCACAGGGAGCTTCTCGGAGCTTCCTTAAAGCAGGTTGCGTGGATTAAGGAGAACTCAAAGTATCCGGGTTGTGATGGTAATTTTTACAAGTTAATTTGAATCCAATTTATTTTGCGTTTTGTGAAGAAAAGTCAGAAGTGGAGTTCTAAGCGCCTCCAGGATATTTGGGGAATTTGAAACCTTTTGTAGCCTTTCCCTGTGTGGGATGCGCTGGAGGATCCCTGTGGGGTCTTTGGCCCTGGCGATAAGAAGATGAGGGTGGGATGTCCTCGTCGAGATTGGCACAGGTTTGTGCGCTTGGCTCTGTGATGGGAGAAGCCTCTGTAAACATTTTTTGCCATTAGGTATTGGTGTGGCACCATGCTGATCTTAGAAATGTTTAATGATGAAATAAAGAAGCAGCATAAAATAACCTATATTTAAGGTTGAGGAAACTATTTGTCTCTGTGTGAGGTAGTCTGTGGTCTTCTGGAGGGCTGAGGTTGGATGTCACAATGTAATGCAAAGTGAAAATACAACCAACGGTCTGGCCCTTTGACAGTCAAAAGCAAAGCCAGAGAGATGACTTTCTCTCACCCTCAGCAGTTCGTGCTCAGGTGCCTGTATATCCCCCGGGTTTTAGGTGGAGGGCTCAGTACCTCTATGCTGAGGCTGAACACCAGCCCAGAGCATGGCGTCGCTGCCCCGATTATAAAAATCCACCGTCCTGCGGGTCAGTGGGCTGGAAATGTTTCTGTTTTATAGCCCTAAGACATTCCCTTTGGCTCGAGCCCACTGTAGCCACAGCCCCTCCTAGTATAGGACATGAATCTTCTGCTCTTGAAGCTTCTGAGCTTGACGTTTAAGTAGTTAATAGCCATTAAAAATCAGAAACTCAACTGAATTTCAGTATGATGTGGTCATTTGAATAATCCTTGTCTTGGTGCTAAGGGGGTTGAAGTGGAATACCAGCGTTTGGGCTTGTTTACGGCTCGTATGACTGGAAATTGTTGTTCCTGACCTACAAAAGATGGTTTCTGCCATTGCTCTGCTTCAGAGCTAGCACATTATTGCTGCTTATGAGCCTGGTGAGGAGATATTCCTCTTTGCCCTCAACCCTTCTTCCCTTTAGGAAGTGGGTCGGACCTCTGCGCTCCAACCGCGACAAAAACCTCTGTCGTTGGTCACGTTCCTCATGGACTGGAGTGTGAGAAGCCCGCCAAGTGCCTGATGTCCCATCTTCAGCTCCAGGAAATGTGCCAGGGCTTAGCTGGTGACTTCAATGGCTGTGGGGTCACAGCTACAAATAGGGAGTCAGTGTTAGAGAAGAATGAAAATCTTCAAATCCTTATCTGTGGTTTTGGGAAGGATAAAGCTAAATGGAGACCGAGTGTGATGTGGAAAGTTAAAGGTGCCTGGAAATGTCGAGGCTCCAAGATGTTATGGAATAAGTTGAAATTAAAAAAAAAAAATGGAATGTGAAGTCAAAAGTGTATTTGAGCTATGGCCGCTGCTGGTGCGGGCCATTACCTCTGTAATGGGAGGTCTCCAAATGGTGTGGGAATACCTGGATAAAATCAGGGAATTTTGTTCCGGAGAGCAGCTTGATTAATTTGTGTAGGAATGTGATACCTGAAATTTTTGCAGAAGAAAACTGATGCCCCTCAGACCTGATTTCCAGATTCTCTCCTCTTCAGCCATCTCCACACTGCTGGTCTCACACCATCCAAGACAAGTCCCCTGGCAATCAGTTCTGTAATACAGTTGTGAGGTATTTGTACAATTGCCAGGTACGTTATTCAGTTTTCTGTCTTCCAGAACGCAGGATTCTGCCTTAATTCATTCCAGTGTTTTCCAAGAAACTCCGAGCATGCTGCATTGATGCCATTTTTGTTTACAAAAAAAATCCCTTTTTCCCTGATATATTTTAAACAAAGTTAAACGCTTCCATTTTCCGTTGCTGACAGGGTCTATGATGTGCTTGTTTTCTTTTTATTGAGGTTTCACTGGGTTTAACACGGTGTCTATTATCATTCCCCTACGGTGAGCGCTGCTTCTGACATGCTAAAATGTGGAGCAGCAGCAGCCCCTCGGAGAACGTGGTGAGAGCAGCTCTCTGAGTTTTGAGCTCATAAAAAATAAGATCTATGTGGTGTCTTCCGTGTCGTATGTAGAGCAATGCCAGATAGAAGATGGCTAAATCAGCATTTTAATGATTAATATCCTGAATATTATAATTGGACTTCCTTCTGCAAGTGGGTAAAGCTGTCGTTATTAGGGGCTGCTGCAATAATAAAAATGAATTCTTTGGCACCACTTTCATTTTCATGTAGCCACTGTTGAATCTCCAGCAGTCAGGTTTCAGGGAGGTCTGTGTTGTAGTCAGCCAGCGTTTGCTCTGGGAGAGACGGATGTTCTACTGGTCAGGGAGATGTGGCTGAAGGTTGGACTTGATGATCCTAGAGGTCTTTTCCAACCTTAATGATTCCATGTTCAAGGTGGTTGGGTGTAACGTAAAGTGCTGATGCTGCAGTTATCAACTGGCACCTTCTGGAGGGTAAGAGGGAGTTATTTCATTGTACGTGATGACTTGAGATAAGCCTCATTTCTTCCTTCTCTCTAGTTCAGATCTCCCTCTTTTAGTTTCAAACCGTCCCCCCTTGTCCTGTCCCAACAAGCCCTGCTCAAAAGATTGTCTCCGTCTTTCTGACAGGCCTCTTTAAGTCCTAAAAGGCCCCAAGAAGGTCTCCTTGGAGCCTTCTCCAGGCTGAACAAGCCCACTTCTCCCAGCCTGGCCTCCCAGCAGAGGGCTTCCAGCCCTCCCACCATTGCTGTGGCCTGGCCATGGTCATGCCTGGAGCAAGGTCACACCTGGAGCATGGTGACACATGGAGCGTCACCTCCATCCCTCCCCCAGACCAGGGAGAACTGAAGAGCCCACTTGCTGTTCAGTTCTCCCTCCAAATGGGTTTAGTTGCAATGGTCCATACTGGGAACAGCCTTGTCCTGGGGATGGTGCGTGGGAGCATTCACTAGAATAAACTCCAGTACGTGGGGATGGAGCTGTTCAGAAACACCATGCGGAGGGAAAGGTCTTAGCACAATATTTCTATTCTTTCTCCTAAGCAGGGGGACAACTGTTTCCACAGCAGTGGGCTGAAATGGAGAAGGCTCTAGCAATACTATTGGAGCTGTGTTTTGAGTTATTTGTTCCTTTTTTCCTTTCTTTTTTTCTCCATCCACTGATGGTTCTGCTCATACATGAACCAGGCAAGATGTTCCCTTAAATATTTAATGTCAGCCTTGCTGTTAACTTAGGTTTTGTGCCAGATTTAACATAAAGACTGAATAGGAGCTTGTAGAGATGCAGCTACTCGGTGATCTGGGCTGCATCTTCATGCTTATTATTTGCTCTGCTGGTGAAGAGAAAACTTAATTTTCAAGCACTATCAAGTCGAGTCTTTGAAGAGGACTCTATCTTAAACAAAATGCAATAAACTCTGGGGTTGTAAACAGTTATGTGGAGTAATTGAGGTATGGGCTGTCTAGTAGTCTCTCATACCCCTTTTATGGCTGCTGTGTTAAGAAGTGGGGTATTTATTTTCTTACCCTCACATCCAATTTCTTAATTATTGGAGTGAAAAAGGTAAGGGATGAGTCTGTGGTTATGGACTCTGTAAATTAGCAGTGAGTACAAATATTAAAAAAGGCACCATCTGCCATATAAACCATTTGCCACCTGTTCCCTTGCTTTCAGAATTATCTAATGGTTTACATTTAATGTTTGAGCCTGCCACAGAACAGCTGGGAAGTGACTAAGTATTTTTCCTGTCAGTACCTTAACGGCCCGGCAACGTTATATGTTAAAAACAGCTCTTAATGCCAGCGTTTTTCTACATGCTCTTTCATGCGTCTGTCAGCTTGCTTCATTAGCAGATTCTGCGGAGGTAAAACACATTCTCCTAACAACAATTACTCAATTATTTTTATGGTGTCTTTTGGAAGAGGTTTGCTCCGCTCGTCTTCTCCCAACACCCAGCGAGGGGGGTCACGCTGGTCCAGCGAGCTGCACGGCTCGGGAAACCTGTCCAGCCTCCGTGGAAACTACAAACACTTTTTGTTCTTTTCTTAGCAAGGTTAATTTGAAAATGTAATCTAGTCAGGAAATACTCGAAGAGCTCGTGCAACTCTGGGCTTTCAGATGGTTTCTGCCCACTCTGCGGGTCCAGGTGTGCTCCACAGGGCTCTGTTCCTCCAGGTTCTCATTGCCATCATCACAACGATTCCCCTTGTGCATTTGTTCTTCAAGACAGTGTAACTGTGACAAGAACTGGAATTCCTAGATGTAGGTGAGAAAGAAATAACAGTTTGGGAAAATCAAATGAACGATTCCAAGTATTCCAACCAGAAAGGTGATGTTCATCTACTCAGGAAGCTTTTTTTCCCCCTTCCTGGATGTCCTATGTTTCTCACAGTAAAATAGGCTTGACTTTGAATATTGAGGAGTTCTAACAAGCCTGTTGTAAATGATCTGCCCAGCTTTAATGCTGTGTAACGAAGCAAGCAAATGAATGTTTATAGTTATTAAAGTGATAACTTCCTACTCGAGCTAATATTCAGCATAAAATGGCTTTTCAGTTTTGTGTCTGTGCTGCACGTGTGAGAGCAGGCATCGGTGTACAGCGGGTTCCGGAGCTAAAAGAATGCCTGAGACCCCATTTAAATGAGCATCAATTTTCTCCTCCCCTTGGGCAGTAAATCTCTGCTGGAAGCAGCAAGTGCTCGGCTGCCCAATTAAGGCTCTCTAGGAAGTGGGATGATCGTTCCTAAGATGATTCTGATTGTCTGTGTGAAAATTCAGCCGTCTCCTTGCGTTGCCAAGGCAAACATGTTGCGTGAGAAGGAGAGGCAGAGTGATACCAGGCGGAACTTTCTGATATTGCAAAGTCTTCACGCCATCCCCAAGTGAAGTAAATCCCGGAGCGTTTAGTGATGCTAATATGTGGATGGACTCAACTGGCTTTATGGGCCATGGTGCAGTTGGTTTGTACAAAGAGACGGGGATTTCCGAGGCATGAAGATGATGTCTGCCTGAGCCTGTCCTATCTAGCTATACAAAAAGACATCTTTAATCCTCCTTTTCTTGGAATATCACTGATATGACTAACTAGAAGGAGAAGGCAAGATCTGACGGGATAAAAATACGCTCTCAGAGGGAATGTACTGCCGTGGTACTTCATCTTATCTCTCGCAAGGATCCTACGGCCGAGCTGGTATCAATCAGCTACAAATTAGTCCTGCTTCATTTGTGCCATGTTCTCGGGTAAACAGCTACTTTCTCTAGGGTGAACCAGGAGAAACTTGTTCAGTGCCTTGAATGCCATATCAAGATGTTGTCAATAGCAAAAACTTAATTAAATATTTCACGTAGCAGTTAGAAAAGACAAACAACCCAAATCCTTTCATTCATGCCCAACTGTTTGCTTGGTAAATGTCATGAAAGTCAGACTCAATTTACTATACGTTCAACTGTTGTTAAAACAAGGAGCAGGTTGGGGTTTTTTTCCCTGAAAAATGCCAGTGCGCTGCTGTAGAGAGAGAGTTTAAATCAGATTCCGTGTGTTAGTAACAGATTTACACTGCTAAAATACCGGTGGGGTGGTTTTTCCCCATTCAGGAGACAAGTGAGTGGTGCAGACCCAGGCAGTTACTTCTGCTGATACTTGGAAGATTAATACTAATAGAGTGCTCAGCAATTTTCCCTGCGGGGAGCAAAGGCACTTTGGAGAACTTTGAATTGCTCACGTTTTGCTCTTTCCCTGCAGTATGGGACTTCTGGGCTTTGGTGGGTCCCCGTGCTGCCAGCCCCCCTTTTCACAGCACACGAAGAGTCACCTGAAGCACACCATGGATCACTTCCCATCCTCTTCTATGCTTTGCAGCTGTGTGGCCAGCCTCATAATGTTTTAATCTCTGTCGGGGGAGCTTAAAAATCCTGCCTTGGTGGGAGGTGGGTGCCCCTAACTCTCTCTTGACCTCACACCTAAGACAAGAGGTCGTACTGGGGGCAGGACTGGGGGGATCTCTGCAGGTCTTGCTCGCTGCTTTACGGGCTGAATTCTTCCCACCTCCGGCAAACGGGGCCGCGGGGGATCCGTAGGGAAAGGTTTCCTTTTCCACACGGTTCCTGAGATGTGACCTTGCCAAGCAGCGCTCCTACGGCATGATCCCTAGGCTGGGGCCATTTCATGTGCTGGTGTCTTGCCCAACCATTTCATTTCAATCAGTTCAGCAGCTCCTCATTAGCTACAAGAGGCACCATTCCCCTTCCCAGAAGGCTTTTCAGGAAGAGATTCTCCCGCTTCATGCTTTTCCTGTTGCAGACTCCAATTTAGTTGAGATTTCTGTGGCTTAAAGCAGAGTCTTAGCTAGACTTGCTATATCGTAAGCAGAGCAGAAATCTTAGAAGAAAGAACCCAAATTGACTGAAATGAGGAAAGAGGTCTTGGAAGGGTAACGCAATAGCTTCAAGAGGGGAGTCTTTCGATTGCCCACCTCCAGGAGAAGATGAACAGATGAGAATTGCTGTTTAGGATCATGAGTTTTAAATCAGAGCTGAAGGAACACGTTGTTTTGGTGGCTACTGCCGTTATTCCCTTAAATTTATTAATGCAATTAAACCATTAGGAAGTGTGCATGCGTTGCCAAGGCTTCATACACTTCAATGTAACGTTGCCGCGATGCGAAAATAACTCAAGGTGCGGTGACACAAAGCCATCTTTCCTGAACTGCTTCTTGGTACCCACAAGAAATATTGTGGAGGTTTTGAATTTTGCTGAGGTCCACGTAAAGACACAACAGGAGCAACGTTACTTTGCGTGCATTTCTCTTGCACTAGAGAAAATTTTAAGTATGTTGTCGATGAGAAGAGAAATATGTATGCTTTTAAAAATTATTTTTCATGATACGTTCAGCCAACGTTATTTTTCAGATTATTTGGGGGGGTGGCATATTTTGGTATTGTCAAATGAAGCTGTGGTGTGGGTTTCGACCAACATCTTCTCAACGTTTGGCGTGAATTTGCGGTGCTGAGTCAGGTCTGTAAGTAGCATAAACTTAGTGCAGAGTCAGCAACTGATGGTGTGGTCTCGGTGGATTGATCTTGTCTTGTAGAATTTGCATCTGTAGAATCTCGTGCCTTCTGGTAGAAAATTCTCCGAATGATGTGTTAGACGAGGAACTAATGTCGCAGCATTCCGTGAAATAGAATGGGCTCTCCAAAGGCTAATGGGTTGCTAATTTTCTCCTCAACAGCTTGGCTAATGTAATTGTGAACTGCGGAAACCCCGTGCCACAAAAGCATCCTTCAGATAATTTGAGAATGCCATTACGTTTAACCTTGGAAATTAAAAATAATATAGAAATACCAGTTCGGGAGATTATTTTAAGGAAACCCAAATGTAAATATGAATTCCAGGGAACAGTAGCGGTTACGTGCTCTCGCCCATGAGCAGCTCAGAGCAGGAGGGGGATCTGCAAGGCTGAGACCTCAGGGTGGTTCCGTGCCAGGCCTTCTACTCATGGCTTTGGTCCTCCAGCCCCAGTGATGGGCTGGTGGCTGCTCTTCCCAAGGGAGGACACAGGCAATGCAAGGGGGAGTTAGTATTTTCATTTATCCAGTAAAACCGCTCTGCCCGTTCAACCTCTTAGGTGGTGGGGAACAAATATGTAGCAATTTTCATGGTATTTTTAACCAGTTGCGGTTAGGAGCCGCTGGACTTTGTCAGGTTGACTTCATGTGTTTCTCAATCAGGCCCCACTATAGAAGCGTAAATAAATTTAACGAGGTAAAATGAATCTTAGTTCGTTGGCCAGAATATAAATAAGGAAAATTAATTAAATTCTACAATTTTAAGTGTGCTGTAGTTGCTTCCCTAGGGTAGCTAAATAGAATTTCATTGATTTCATTGCAAATTTAGGTCTGTTTACCACATGCAAAGCGTGGTGGTGTTTCTACAACCGAGGCAGGAGGTCTGGCAGCCCCCGGGGAAGGGCTGGAGTGACACCAGCTGACCCTCACCCCGTGCAGGAGGCAAAAGTGGGGGATTTGGATGAAGGACTTTCTCTGAGCTGCAAACTCCAGCGCTGGTGTAGAAGAGGTTCCGTCTCCAGCCGTGCCTGGAGCATGCTGTACCTGCAGCAGTGATGTGGTGTGATGTAGCCTGTAGCTTGTGGTGTTCCCCTGGGGTCAGGACTGGGCCCAGTCTTGTTCAACATTCATCGGTGACCTGGAGGAAGGGATGGAGTGAAGCCTCAGTAGGTTTGGGGATGATACAGAGATGGGAGAAGCGGCTGACACCAGAGCTGAGTTGCCATTCAGCAAGACCTGGACAGGCTGGAACCTAGTGAAGTTCAACAAGGGCAAGTGCAGGGTCCTGCACCTTTGGAGGAGCAATCTCCTGCACCAGTAGAGGTGAGGGGTGACCTGCTGGGAAGCAGCTCTGCAGAGAAGGAGCTAGGGGTGCTGGTGGACAACGAGTTATTAACCATGAACCAGCAATGTGCCCTTGTGGCCAAGAAAGCCAGTGGTATCCAGAGGTGTGTTGAGAAGAGTGTGGCCAGCAGGTCGGGGGAGGTTCTCCTCGCCCTCTACTCTGCCCCGGTGAGGCCACCTCTGAAGGACTGTGTCCAGTTCTGGGCTCCCCAGATCAATAGAGACAAGGAGCTACTGGAGACAGTCCAACAGAGGCTATAAAGGTGCTGAGGGGCCTGGAGCATCTCTGTGCCCAGGAAAGGCTGAGAGCCCTGGGGCTGCTGAGCTGGAGAAGAGAAGCCTCAGAGGGGATCTGATCAATGCTGATCAAGAGCTCAAGGGCCCCTGGGGGGCAAGAGGATGGGGCCAGACTCTTGTCAGTGATGCCCAGTGACAGGACAAGGGGCAACGGCCACCAACTGGAACATGGGAGTATCCGTGAGGAAACATGAGGTGAAACTTCTTTCCTGTAAGGGTGCCAGAGCCCTGAACCAAAGCCCAGAGAGGTTGTGGAGTCTCCTTCTCTGGAGAGATCCCAAACCCACCTGGACACGATCCTGGGCCCCCTGCTCTGGGTGAGCTGCTGGAGCAGGGGGTTTGGATGAGACGATGAGGGAGGGGTTAGTCTCTTCTAACCCCTACTACGCTGGGATTCTGTGAAGGCAGATGATGTTACATCACAAAAATGCAGAGTAAGATACAGGGATGAGAACCGTTCAAGTAGAAGTTTACAAAAGGAGCTGTGCTCTTTGCTTTGAGGAGCTGGCAGCAAACAGCCCAAAGCAGAGAGTCCGTCTGTCTTGGGTTTGTTTTGCCAAACTGATAAAGCAGACCCCCATGGTTCTAGGAAAGGAGAACTCTCCTGCCAGGCTGTGTTGTGGAGACTACCCACTGTGATTTCAAGAACCAGTCATTTTTTAAAAATCTTGGCTCAGATGCCATCATAAAAATTCTGCGAGAATTGAGAAAAGAGAGAATCACTTTTCTGGGTTTCTACTTCACTGGTTTCAAAATTCCAAACCTAATTTATAACTCGAGTCCTCCTATAAATAAGTATTTGAAGATTTTACTCTAAAATACAAAGGATTAGCTCATGCAGCTCATGCAGAAATAATTACTCTGATACGACGGAGGGAAAGTGGAAGTTCCAAAGGTTGGATGCTGCATAATTTAGTGTATTCTCTCAGAATTACATCTTGTTAAATGAAGAGATTGAAATTTTATGCTGGAGTTAGTTTTCATGAGGTTGGAAATAAATCATGGAAGTTTTGCAAATGGGACCATAGCGAGGAGCAGTGAGAAGTGTTGCAGGAAATGGAAGGTGTGGGGTGACCATCATTGTCTCCTTCCCGTTCCTGGTGTTGGGCAGGTGCCTCCTGGCCCCGTGGCTCCCATGGGTGCAGGATGACCATGCTGCAGCCCTCCTCCACGTTAGCTGGTCCACCTCAGTGCACCTTCTTCTTGGGGAACCACCACACTTACAGCCTTGGATACTCTCAGTTAGCTGTGCAATGTACCAAGCTGCACTCGGGAGAAATCATAGCTAATGGGTTTGGGGACTTACATCCTTATTTTCCAATTTTAATGTGATGGATTGCCTGAATAATTCAGAAGGTGCCTTTCATGTGATACCGGCTGTCACATTGCTGGGGTCAGGAGGTCCCCGTGCATGGGGAGGTCACGCAGGTTGTGTGCTACTGCACTGAGAAACTTGTCAAAAATCTAATAATAACTTTTCTTTGCGTTTGAGGGAACTGCATTCCACTCTGTATAACACAGCACAAGCCAGTGGTGCCTGAAGTGATCTCGGTGGAGTTTCAAACTCATGTCTATGAAAGCACACATGAACCACCACTAGATAAATGTGGCGGCTCAAATGCTGCTCCTTGGAGCCATTGGTTACATCTCATTTGTGTTTTACTGAAGAGTAAAATCATAATGCTGTGATCATCCCCTTTATAAAAGCGAATGAGGAGGAAGTAACCTTCAAAATCAGAATCCAGAAAAACTTAAATTATTGATACTTTAATACCAATATTAATAGAATCATAGCATTGTTTTGGCTGGAAGAGACCTTCAAGATCATCAAGTCCAACCCTTCCCCCAGCACTGCCAGGTCACCACTAACCCATGGCCCTCAGCACCACATCTCCATGGCTTTTCAGTCCCTCCAGGGATGGGGACTCCACCACTACCCTGGTCCAATTGATGATCTTGAAGATCTCTTCCAACCAAAACGATTCTATGATTCCATGTAAAACTGGGGCTGGAGATAGACCATGGACCCAGAGCCCTGTGGCAGCTGGAACCCCCAACACTGCCAGCTACTGATGCTTGTTCCTATGTTCAATAAGTCACTTTAGGAGTGACATTCTATAGGGTGTCATCTTTTGTTGGTTGGCATTGGTTTTAGTAGCTATTAAAATGAAGCACAGAAGAGAAACAGTCTTTTAATGTAAAAGTTGCTTTGGGAAGGATAATAGATACTTGTCCTGCCGCTGCTTGCTGTAGGAGGACTTGGTACCACTGTGTACGTTTCCTCTGCAAATGTCTGGTGCTGGCCACGTGTTCCAAACGTGTCTTAATTTAATTGTGGTGTGGTGAGGAGCTCACATCATTCATAGAAATGAAAATGACTATCAGTGCTACCACCCAGTGAGGCCGTGAAGGTTGTTTAATCCTGCTTGGTCCCCACCAGCACATTGGTGCTGAGATGTCCAGGCTCTTCCTCCCGGTTTCTGGTGGCATCTCAGGTGTGACATCACGTTTCCCTTTGCGTTATTTTCCCCCTTCCCTTGTGACTTCTTGTGCCCTCTCCCTCTCCTGCCTCGCAGCCCCGGTCAGCTAGAGAAGTTCTCGGTGTTTTTGGTTTCATACTGAATCACACTGCCTCAAACATCACCATCAGTATCACCTGATAATCGGATCCAGCTCTTGGGTGCCTCATCTTTTGGCACAATTCCGGCAAGAATCCTTTTTATTTAGTAATATCGCCTCAATCCTTTTTTTTTTCTCAGTGTAATATTTTGAAAATCAGGGGAATACTCCATCAGAAAGGCATCAGTGTAAGAAGAGCCAGTGTGAGGCATCGTCTGTGATGATAAGTGGTGATAAATGACACAAGTTTGTCACGGGACACGTGGGACATGGTGCATTCCAGCTCAGGGTGCCATTGTCCATGTGGCCAAAACGGTTCAGTAACTCAGAGAAACTTGTAAGAATTGAGATAACCCTGAGAGGCGTGCCCTACGAGTGGTTTGTGATTCCCCGTATGTATTTTGGTGTCTGTTGCTGTCCTGTCCCCCTTCCCTCAAAACAGTCTGGAGGACAAGCAGTCTCCAGGGGCACACTGGCTTCCCCTGGGCACCCAGGGCAGGAAAGTGTCTCGTGGTTCTGCTTGAATAATATTGGTGCAGGGGGAGGGAAAAAAAAAGGAGAAAAAGTGAGTGAAGGTGATTGTTCTTCAGTACTGTGCCTCATGGTGTTGGCATTGAGAGCAGCCCTGTGGAGAAGGACTTGGGGGTGCTGGGGGATGAAAAGCTGGACATGACATGGCAACGTGCGCCAGGTGATGGTCTTAAACTAAAAGAGGGAGATTTAGACAAGAGGGAATGAAGAAGTTTTATACATTGAGGGTGGTGAGAGCCTGGCCCAGGCTGCCCAGAGAGGTGGTGGCTGCCCCATCCCTGGCACCATTGCAGGTGAGGTTGGCCAGGGCTCTGAGCAACCTGCTCTAGTTGCAGATGTCCCTGCTCCCTGCAGGGGGTTGCACTAGATGGGCTTTAAAGGCTGCTTCCAACACAACATGTTCTATGATGAATATGGAAAAATGATGATGTCAGCACCAGGGTAGGTGGTGGTCCTGAGGTTTGAAAGAGTTGGCTGGTAAGCACAGCCTACTTGGTGGGAGGAGGAGGAGGAGGAGGAGGAACCCTTTGGGAAGGAGGAGAGCTGGAGCTCTAGCCCCGGGTGTTCCACAGTCTGTGATTACTGAGATGGATTCTGGGAGTTAATTAATGAAAGCAAAAGCAGGGAATCTAATTTCACACTTGATGTATGCAGCTGTTAGGAAGCTTGCTGTAAATGGTGCTGAAGATCTCTGTTACTAAATACATCAAGATCTTTCCTGGGGTTGACATCTTAGGAGCATCTCTTGGTTCCTGTCTGTGGCCACTTGACCTGTAATTCTGCAGGAAAACCTGAAATATTCGAGATCGGGAATCCCACCTTTATGACTTTGGATGCAAAATCCGAGTTTGCTGGCCCAGAAGCTGGGTATCTTCCGGGTTGTACTATTTGTGTTTAAAAAGGAAGAGAGTGAGAAAAACCCTTTTGAAGCACAATTTGTATTTTCAGTCTTCTGAAGCTGAGGAATCTGAGCCCACGCAAAGTGTCTCAAGCACTGGGTTAGCAGAGGTCCAGGCAGCTGAGCAGTTACACAGGGACACCCGCTCAGACTTTGGGAATTTGCATCATTTACTTGTCTAACTATGAAGCTTAAAGTGGTGTTTAATAGTCTTGGGGTTCTTTTGTTATTAAATATGTCATTTTTAATACCATTATTATGATCCTTGCTTTTATGGCTGTTGCGATGAGAAATCTCATTAAAAGTTGGGAGATTGTTTGTGTTAACTTTTGTGAACAGAGCTCTTGTTTAAATTTGGACCTTTTATTTTTATTTTTTTTTCAATTAAATGCCCGTGACAGGAGGCAGCTGACGTCGGGCACAGAGGGGATGAATTCCTGCCTGAGATCACAGATGGGTACAGGCAGTGCCAGAGGAGAGGTGGAGCGTGGTCAGGTCCAGGTCCAGGCAAGGTGTGTCTCAGGGTGTGTGTATGGACTTGAAGAACCATTTCTCCCCAAAAAGGAAGAAATGAGGACACTAAAACACATCTAAAAATAATTCCTCTGAGAAATCTTTTAAATCGAGATGCTTTAGCTTTCCCAGACATGGCAACAAGGCTTTTGGAAAGCAACCAGAGTTGTAAGTGCCTGCAGTTAATGCCTGTTGAGCGGCAAGAAGACAGTGGAGAGGGGAGCGGGGAGATGGGTAGAAGGTTCTTCCCCCCTCCCTCAGGTCAGGGAGAGTTTCTTGGGTTGTTTTTTAACCCATGGTGTTTACAAGCATCAATAAATCCGGTGCACAAGCCTTAAAAAAGGCCAAACGTGGCACTTCAGCTGTTGGCGCTTGAGGGGGTTTGACTAGATTTGACTTTGCTTTGGTTTTGAAGCCACTTGGACTTTACTTGTTCCTCTGCTCACCTGTTGGAAATTGCAAACAAAACAGGTTGTTGTAAGAGAAAGTGGATGGAAAAATCTTACCCCAGCTCAGCTCGTTGGCAGAAGCTGCTCGTTGACGCTTAGTCCTTACTCTGCAGATTTGCAGACTTGCTGACTCTCTATCTGCACATCTTCAGCTCCCACTCCAGTGAGCAATTTACTTCAGCATTTACTCGTTCCTGAAGCGGTTATGTCGATGCAGACTGAAACGAAAGCTTAAAATTATCCTAGAGAAACAAGAAGCGCGGCTACCGCTGGCTGAGGCCGAGGAGGGTGGAAGGAGGGTGCGGGGCTCGGTGCCCTCAGCTCCTGCCAGCAGGGATCTTGCACTTGCTCTTGGAGGTATGTGACACCTTCTGCGTTCCCCACCTTCAGTGGAGAGTGAGGGCAAAGCCACAGAGGTTTTGTGGTAGGAAGAAATATGGAGTGAGACTGTTGAAGCTCATGAGAAAAGGAAGACTTTGAGAAGGATCGTAGGACTTGGTGTGTTGGCTGTAGCGAGGGAGGAAGACGCTGCCAGGGGTTTACCTGCACAGGAGGTGGTGGGACAGGACCAGATTGCAGCAGGTGGTGGAGGACAAAGGGAAACCATTTCACATGAGTAAAACATTTGAGGAGCAACATCATTGGGAGCTCTGAGGGAAAGGGCTCAACTTACTTTTCTTCCAGCCTACAAACCAGAGCGAGCTGTAGGTTCCTCTCTTGACCTAAAGATGTCCAAATTTCCTTTCAGAGTTTTGTGGAAGTATTTGGAACTCTTAATTATTTTAAAGTACTGGGCAAGGTCAGCTGCCCATGGCACTCCCACAGACATTTCTCTGGCCTTCTGCTGGTGGTTTGCCATCTTCACTTCTAGACAGCTTTCTCCAGCACATTTTCCCAGGAGCGTGGCAGAGCCATTTCTTTATTTTCAGCCGTCTTACGTCTTACAAAGTGTCATCCTCGCCTTGCTTTCTAGAGCAGCTTTTCTGCCAGGCTCCTGTGCCACTGTTCCTGTCCATCTGGCTGCTTCTGCCACTGAAACCTGTCCTACCAAGGAGAATTTGGTGTCTTTCCTCAGATCATGGCTCCTATTCATCGAAATAATTTTAAGAAGAAACAAAATATATCTCAGTTTTCTCTTTTGATATTGATCTTTATCCAGGTTCTTTTTTCTACTAGGAGCAAAGTAATGGAAATTAAAGCCTGGCTGGAGGTCAGGGTGTCCTGGGCGTCCAGCTCCTGCTGCTTGGTGGGCTGCTTAGGTGGCTGTGGAATTTTTGTACCTTTTATACCCCTTCGCTTTCTGGAAAAATGATTTTAGCTGCATAAATTGACATGAATATGTAGTTGGAAAGTTCATAAAGCCTGATTCAGCTTCCCTGAAAAGCCAGATTCTGCCTTGAGATGTCCAGTGATGCTCTGGGATTTCTGTGGGGCTTTCTGGCATCTGGCCGAATTAGCATCTCTTGGGTTTGAAGTTGCTGCAGCTCTAGTTAGGTGTGAAGGACAAGGGTGAAGAGGTAGCGAGGAGCCCTGGTTGGGAGTCTGGAGCTGGCTGTGAGCATGTGAATCACATGGGGGTCATGGACTGATGGACCTACTTGAGCACATGTAGTCCTTGCTCTTTTTCAGGAGTTTGAAGTCAACATCAGGTGTATTTGCACTGCTAATTATTCCCCAAACTGGCCTCATTTGAGCTGGAGATTTTTTTTAGTGCTCTAAGTGCAGTTCAGTATGGTTTGTGGTGGTGCTGAGAGCACTTGACGTCTGTTGAGAGAAAGCCAAGGAGATGCCCACAGAGCTGGAGCAGCTTCTGGTGGCCACAGCTGGAGTCCAAGGAAACAAGTGTTCCTGGGATGTCCGAGGGGTCCAGCAAAACCCTTCTGCCTGTCGATGTGTCAGACGAGTGCCCAGTGACCTTTAGTGGTGTCTCTGTCTGTCTGTCCGCACGTTGTGTGGTCATCCCATAAGACTCAGGGTGCTGGGGAATCCAAGCTGGAGAACACCAAAATTTGCTGATGTCTCATCACAACAGTGAAGTGGTTTTGCTCTCCTTCCCTCAAACTGTTGTTTTTGTGTGTGTGTCTGCAATATGTACTCGATATCAATACAGATCATTTTGAAGGAAAAATTTTCTGGGCTGAGCTTTACTAGAAGCAAAGTAATTTAAAACCGTGCCTGTCTAGCACAGGTTGTAATCTAATATTTGTAGCCATGTCGTCTTGATGATTTGTATCTTGTAAATATCCGCTCGCATGAAATGAGATGAAATCATATTTTCTCCTTGTCCCTAAAAATCAATTGTCCTGTTAAAATCATAGTGAATGAAAATTACCCGTTGCAGAGCAGGATCGTAATTTGCCATCTCGTAGGGCAGCCTGAACATTTTTCTGGTCTGTTCATGGGTATCAAGACAGACATCTCCGTCCTTCCTTTACGAAGAACAAGGGATGCAGGATGTGGTTAAGGATGTGTGGTCATGGCTTTGTACCACGGCGTGTCTGGAGGACCCACACCCCGGCACAGCACACCTCCAGCTGCTCACGCTGGGTGATCAGGGACCCAGCACTTGTCTTCATAGCACGCGCCAGAGCCAAGATGTGTCTGCAGAAACAAACCTTGAGCTTTATGCTGCTCAAAACATGGTTCCAGCAGCTATTTGTGGAATGACAGTTCGTACAAAGCTGGCAGCTGAGAACCTGCTGTTGGAGTATGGGAAGAAACGCAATGCCAGGACTTTGGAAATAGTCCATGAATAGTCCAATCACCATGGGCAGGGACACCTCCCACTAGACCAGGTTGTTCAAAGCCCCATCCAACCTGGCCTTGAACACCTCCAGGGATGGAGCATCCACAGCTTCCCTGGGCAACCTGTGCTGGTGTTTCACCACCCTCAAAGCAAAGAACTTCTTCCTTACATCTAATCTAAATCTCCCCTCTTCCAGCTTGAACCCATTACCCCTCATCCTATCACTACAAGCCCTTGCCAGAAGTCCCTCCCCAGCTTTTTTGTAGCCCCCTTCAGATACTGGAAGGCTGCAATAAGGTCTCCCTGGAGTCTTCTCCTCTCCAGGCTGAACAACCCTAACTCTCTCAGCCTCTCCTTGTAGGAGAGATGTTCCAGCCCTCTGATCATCTTGATGGTCCTCCTCTGGACCCGCCCCAATAGGTCTGTGTTCTTCTTGTGTTGGGTGCTGCAGAGCTGGACACAGTGCCCCAGGTGGGGTCTCACCAGAGCAGAGCAGAGGCAGAATTAGTGACCCCGTGCACTTCTGGAGACCAGCCTGATGTCACTGTGGCAGATTTCCAGAGGAAAGACACCTTGTGCAGTGCAATTGTGACCTGGGAAATAGGGGAAGGGAGTTTTTCAGCCCTTCCAAGCCTCCCTGCCTTTGGGAGAGGATATTAATCCACAACGAGCTCATACTTTATTTCCGTTGTGTATCAGGTGAAACAAGCTTTGTTCTCATTTCTCTTTGCAGTTGCATCTAGCCCATGTTCTGATTTCTGCGCTCAGCCAGACCTGAGAATCACTGAAAACAAAGCAAGCTGCTGAGGAAAGAAACGCCAAACAAATTTGTTTTCTTAGGTTCCCTAATTTCTCTTTAATGAACAATAATGCCACACATAATTTTAAGCACCCATTTTGCATCTTTTTAAAATGCATTTTTGCAGAAGAAAGCTGTAGCCATTGCTCGTTCCTCCCGGCTGATCTGGAGCTGGTGCAATGTTCTGGTTGCTTTAAAATTTCATGATAAAACCCCCCATGTTTCCAGCCCAGAACAGCTATTGTTTGTGTAGCTGGCAGAAAATCAGACGCGTAACACTCCAGTAAGTTTGCATTACTATGGATTGGTTTGGCTCAGGGTGGATCTCTTTTTTTATATCCTTTTTTGGCACCTTAGATGTGCTGTTTCGTCTGTGTTCTGTTGCTGATTCATTTCTTCGAACAGATCTTTAAGAAGCAATGACTTCAGTCTGAGGAGCGTGGCTGCTGTGTGTTAGCGAGGAAGCCAACTCATTTCCATGGGCATTGCAAATTAATCAATCTATTCCAGAAACCTGAGAGGTTTCCAAATTAGGAGCAAACGGACAGAAACATGTTAAGAGCTTACCAAAGCTGAGGTCAAAATAGTTCAGTGAGAATTCCCACCGTAGAGATTTCCACAGATTTACCTTGGAGAAGGAATGAGATGAGCAGGTAGCTGAGCTGCCAGGTGGCCTTAGAATCATAGAATCGTTTTGGTTGGAAGAGGGCTTTAAGATCAAGAGGTCCAACCATTAACCCAGCATTGCCAGGACACCACTAACCCATATCCCTCAGCAACACATCTCCACGGCCTGGAAACTGCCCAGGGATGGGGACTCCACCACTGCCCTGCCCAGCCTAGGACATAAGCCTTGGCAGAGCTCACCCACCTGCCAAGTCTGATGGTTCTCCAGAAGATGAGCAGCTGCATCCCATGCTGAGAGGTTGCATGAGGGATGGGGTATGGCCACCAATTCCAGACCCATGTCTACGAAATGCTCTGGTGACACTGGTGTTGGATCTTCTAGGTGTTTTCTGAGTGCTCACTCATGTGGATGTTGGGAAGGGTCTGCATAAGCCTATGTAAAATTGGAATGAGTTTGGGGGGTTTGGATCTGAGGTTTAATTTTGCATATAAGTGTTGAACCATTAAGATTTGTGAGAAATTTACACAGCAGATCATGGCTGATACCAGCACAGAAACTTGTGCTGAGCCATATTGTGAGCCAACATTTTCATATTTTTTTAAAATATCCCTTTCCCACAAGGAAGAGCTGGAAGAAAAGGAAGATCAAAGAATTTGTTCCTTTCCCAAAGTGTGTCTGAAAATACTACTTAGTCCAGGCAGTAGATTTGTGTCCAGGGGAGATTGTATCATGAGAAGCTTTTCCACAAGTGAGATGAAATCTGAAGTGATAGCCTTGTCTTAAAATCCCATGAGAAATTAAGGTTTTCTAGGAAATTTAAATCAGCATGTAGGAGGATGTGAGAGTTGGGGAGTCGATCTTAATTTTAACCCCAGCAGTGCTGGAGATCTGTCAGTGCCGTTTGCCAAGTGTGAGCTGCTTTTTTTATTGTGCTGAAGTACTTTTATCTCTGTACAAGTGCTGAGAGAGTAACCGGTGTGAGATAATTTTCTGTCTTCATGAATACTGGAGACTTCCTCAAAGACCCTGAAACGTCACCATCTTCTCCATCTGTGTCCAGGTCTCCCTTGGGGGATTCCTGGGACTTGCCAATCAAAGACCTCCAAACCACTTCCCTCGAAAACCCAAATAGGAAAAATATTATTAAACTTTCTCTTGGGATGCAGGGAGGAGTGACAGTGTGTGTTAGAACCACTGCCTGGTCGTTGGAAAGCAGTGGAGGACCTTGGCAGATGCCTGAGGTGAAATGCTGCCAGAGGCAGAGGACTGAGCTGTAAGAACCGATCAAAAAGAATTATTGTTTGTTTTGTGAGCCACCACCGTAAATACACACATTGGTACTCATCCTAAGGAAGGACTTACTTGTCCAGAACAAACAGATATTTTACCAACTGCACTTTGAGAGCCGAATCTATCTTCTCAAGCACCTTTCTGCGGCGTCACAGTTGTTCCCAATGTGGATTATTGTGAATATTCCCCATGTGAGCCTTGAGCAGCAGCCGTTCTGTGCTGCTGCTCTGCCCTTCTCGACGATGCCTCTCCCCAGCTCAGGGCTCAGCTGCCGGGGTCCCACAAACCAGCTCGTTACCTCCAAGACTACTAAGAAGGTAAATATTTTCCAAGAATCTGGGGTTTGTGCAGAATTCTCGTGCCAGCTTGGCATCCGCAAATGGAACAGGATCATTGTAATGAAATGTAAATATTTTCCAAGCACTTTGCTGTCGGGAGCCTGCTGCTGTCTGTGAGCCGTACCCAGCACGCTGTTCCAGCAGCTGCTCTGGTCGTGGGTTGGCTGCTCTTTGAACCTGGGGGATCTGCACCCGCTGGCTGGTGGCACGGCTGGTGGCAGGGACCTGCTGAGGGGTGGTGGAGAGCTTGGCCGGGATGTACAGAGGAGCATCTCTCACTGCTTTCGTTGTACCCAGTGGGCAGCAGGGCAGGGAGGGGATCCTGCCCCTCTGCTGCGCTCTGGGGAGACCCCCCTGCAGTGCTGGGGCAGCTCTGGAGTCCTCAGCACAGCAGAGACGTGGACCTGGTGGAGCGGGGCCAGAGGAGGCCCCAGCAATGATGGGAGGGCTGGAAGCCCTCTGCTGGGAGGCCAGGCTGGGAGAGGTGGGCTTGTTCAGCCTGGAGAAGGGAAGGCTCCAGGGAGACCTTCTTGGGGACTTTCAGGACTTAAAGGGGCCTGTCAGAAAGATGAGGACAGACTTTTGAGCAGGGCCTGTTGGGACAGGACAAGGGGGGATGGTTTAAACTAAAAGAGGGAGATTTAGACTAGAGAGAAGGAAGAAATGTTGGATGCTGAGGGTGGTGAGAGCCTGGCGCAGGCTGCCCAGAGAGGTGATGGCTGCCCCATCCCTGGCACCATTGCAGGTGAGGTTGGCCGGGGCTCTGAGCAACCTGCTCTGGTTGCAGATGTCCCTGCTCCCTGCAGGGGGTTGGACAAGATGAGCTTTAACAGCCACTTCCCACCCAAACTATTCTGTGATTCTAGGGATGAAATCTGGGCAGAGTCCTCGCAGCTGGAACCAAGCGGCCCTTAATTCCTCAGTGATAAGGGATGATAAAACAAGGCTTTCAAAGCAAGGTAGCTTGGCGGCAGTCGGAGGAGATGGCTTGCACTTTATTGCTGAGACAGCCGTGTCTGCTGGCCAGTAAGCGTGCAAGGAGATGGGCAATTACCTCCTTAAGTAATTCTCTGACCTAATGAGAGCTAGTTTCCGAAGGATTTATGCCCCCTGGTATTTAAAGAAGTGCAAGCTTCCATTGAAGCTTTTTTGGCATTCAGAGCACTCTCCTTTCTCGTGGATGCTCGGGCACTTTTGAAAAGATGAGGTTTTGCTGTCGCCGCCTGTAAGTCTGAGCACTTAGAGCATGTCTCTCCTCCTCCCTGCTCTTCATGAATACACAAGTATTCGTTCGTTCAGTCTTGGAAAGACCAACCTTTCTTTCAGATTTGTACAGCAGCTACTAGTAGTTTCAGATGTTTGTGGAGGAACATGGGTGTGTTTTAGCAAATATCCCCTAAAAATGAAAGTATGAAGAATAAACTTTGCTTCTGTGGAAGGCAGGCAACGGACCTGGAGCCGTACTGGGGCAGCTCCAGGGGGATGAAAGCTCATCACTAAACAGCTCATTCCTGACCTCCCATGAGCCACCAATGGGGCCTTGGAGCCCATTAGTACTGTGTCCAGTGCTGGGCTCCCCAGGTCAGCAGAGACAAGGAGCTACTGGAGAGAGTCCAGTGGAGGCTACAAAGCTGCTGAGGAGCCTGGAGCATCTCTGTGCCCAGGAAAGGCTGAGAGCCCTGGGGCTGCTGAGCTGGAGAAGAGAAGCCTCAGAGGGGATCTGATCAATGCTGA
>VZZY01023549.1:329458-346275 GCA_013400335.1 Eurystomus gularis
GGGGGTTGGCTGAGATGATCTCCAGAGGTCCCTTCCAACCCCACCGCGCTGGGATTCTGGGAATCTGTGATTCTGTGAGTGAAGAAGGGAGAAGCACCTGCAGAAGCTTTAAGCCCAGCACACAGTCCATGCAGGCTGCTCCTGCATCTGCTGCTTAAATCAGGGACCTTCAGTAGTGCTATGCCTTGGTGTCACCTCCTGCTGAGGCAGCAGGACAGATGTGAGGTGTGCGGGGTGGGGAGAATTTGGGGGTGCTGCTGGGGAAGAGCTTTCTGCCGTGTTTACCCTTCTAATGCTGTTCAGAGTCAAACAGTTGTAATTAAGAAATAGGAATTTGTTTATTTAATATTCATTAAATGTGTAGTTTACATTTGCATGTATATACTTAGACGTGTAATCAAGGCTACGTATATTCCAGCCCTCAGATGATCTTAATGGTGGGGCCAGAAGGTGCCCCAGCAATGACGGGAGGGCTGGAACCCTCTGCTGGGAGGCCAGGCTGGGAGAGCTGGACTTGTTCAGCCTGGAGAAGAGAAGGCTCCAGGGAGACCTTCTGGTGGCCTTGCAGGACTTCAAGGGGCCTGTCAGAAAGATGGGTAGAGACTTCTTACAAGGGCTTGTATTGACAGGATGAGGGGTGACGGCTTCAAACTGGAAAAGGGGAGATTTAGATTAGACGTAAGGAAGAAGTTCTTTGCTTTGAGGGTGGTGAGACACTGGCCCAAGTTGCCCAGGGAAGCTGTGGATGCTCCATCCCTGGAGGTGTTCAAGGACAGGTTGGATGGAGCCTTGAGCAACCTGGTCTAGTGGGAGGTGTCCCTGCCGTGGCAGGGAGGTTGGAACTAGGTGTTCTTTAAGGTCTTTTCCAGCCCAAACCACTCTATGATTCTATGATTGATATTGTTGGTATCATTTAACTGAATTCCAGTGTAGAGGTGGAAAAATGGGTGTATCCTGTAGGAAAGACTGGTGATATTTCTCCCTGATGTATTTCTGCAGTACGGTTATATTCGTGTGTATGGTGTGTGTTCATATCCACCTACCTGTACTTATGTGCATCATGCTACTATTTTTCGTTTAACCAAAGAGAGGAAGTCCTAGACTAATTTTCTGACCTCTTTATAGGGCAGTTTATTAATCTGATGGAATAGCAGTGAGGTGACTAAGCTTCTACCTATTTTTAACTGAAAAAATTAAAATTTCCATGTCAAAATTCATAAGCCAGCTAATGCTTTTCCCATTTGCTGTGGTGCCCTCGAGTCCCTCGTGTCTGTGCCAGGCGGTACCGATACCTGCTGAGCCTAGGAACACACTTTCATTTTGGCTTCACCCTTCACCCTTCCATCTCATTACCATTCTTCTGTTTTCCATCCCAGGTCACTGAATAGATTATTTTTGCTCATTTTCCAGTACAGTACCAAAATAGATCTTCAGTACCAATTTCCTTTTTTAAAAAAAAAAAAATTCAAAATATGGAAACTCAAGCAAAGATAAACCCACAGGAAACCTGGATGAGGTTCTGCAAAGCAATTGGGGAAATTCTGCTGAAAGCAACGATGCTGCCAAAATGTAAAGTGTTGTTTCTGTTTGGATAGCGAACTATGAAAGTCTTGATTTATAAAATCTTCCTCATTTTTTCTCCCTGCCCACACAAGTGGTCCATGGCCTGTACATCTCGATGGCCCCAACCAGGGCCATCCATCAGGTGGGGCCTGGCTGGGGTTGGGTGCTGGGCTCCCCTGGGGATGTGCTTCTCCAGCTTCCCACCCTGCAGATGGAATAGCCATGGACTTGTAAAGCTGCTGACGCTTCAGGGGTTTATTTTACATAAAGATGTAATTAGACATCCGTCTAAAGGATCGCAGGAATGGCTGGTGTTATCCTGACCCCCATGACGAAGGAGGAATGCTGTCTGCTGGGACTCGAGCAGCCATCCCTGGTGTGCCTTCAGCATGTGCTCGCAGTATGGCTTGGCTCCACTAAAGGGTGTCGTGGAACCTGTCCCTTTTAATGACAGCTCTCTGTATGTTTACTGCTGAAAATCAGACCATATTGAGGCTGGTTCATGGTCCGTGCTCAGAAAGGTCTTTGCTGTGCTAGCCTGCTTTTCAGGTGTTCCTCCTCACCACCCTTCCTGGGTTAGTTATGAACCAGTAGATGTTTGGCTTTGCTTTGGCTGACAGTTCAATCCCAGTCACTGGAACAAGCTAAAACTGCTTGCAGATGAGCCCCAACTTACATGAGGAGGGAGGGAAAAATGAGGGTGAATCCTGCACCATTTCACCCAGCAAGTCTGGCTGTGGCTTACAACGGTCTGGGAAAAATGTGCTTTGCAAGTCCTGGTGTAAATGTTGTTCATATATGGCGTGTCCTGCCAGTACATGGCTAGCTGAGGTCGGTGGGATGAGGTTCAACAAGGCCAAGTGCTGGGTCCTGCACTTGGGTCACAGCACCCCCCTGCGATGCTCCAGGCTGGGGGAAGAGCGGCTGGAAACTGCCTGGAGGAAAAGGACCTGGGGGTGTTGGTCAACAGGGTTGGAGATGAGCTGGTGTGTGCCCAGGTGGCCAAGAAGGCCACCAGCATCCTGGCTTGTGTCAGCACTAGTGTGGCCAGCAGGACTCAGGCAGGGATTGTCCAATTGTACTCAGCACTGGGCAGGTCAGACCTCAAATCCTGGGGTCAGTTTTGGGCCCCTCACTCCAAGAAGGACATTGAGGGGCTGGAGCATGTCCAGAGAAGGGCAACAAAGCTGGAGAAGGGTCTTGTGAGGAGCAGCTGAGGGACCGGGGGGTGTTGAGCGTGCAGAAAAGGAGGCTCAGGGGAGACCTTCTGGTTCTCGACAACTCCCTGACAGGAGGTTGGAGCCAGGTGGGGTCGGGCTCTTCTCCCAAATAGCAAATGATAGAACAAGAGGAAGCAGCCTCAGGTTGTGCCAGGGGAGGTTTAGGTTGGACATGAGGAACAATTTCTTCCCCTCTGGGCAAGTCAGGGGCTGTCTCAGGCTGGGCAGGGCAGTGGTGGAGTCCTCATCCCTGGAGGGGTTTCCAAGCCGTGAAGATGTGGTGCTGAGGGACATGGTTTCACATGGCAGGGGGGGCAGTGAACTCTCACGTGGCAGGCAGCTCGGCCCCGCCTGGTTTCCCGCTCGGTATCACTCGTTTTGTACATTGTTTTTCTCCCTGTTTGTCATTGCTGTTGTCACTGTGATTGTTTCTCGTGTATTACTGTATTAAACTCTCCTTATCTCAACTCGAAAAGTTATCTTAAACCCCCTTTTTCTGGGTGGGGGCAGCGGCTGCGTGGCTCGGCTCAGCCAGGCCGGAGCCCCCACAGGTGCCCTGGCAGTGCCGGGTTCGCGGTGGGACTTGATGGTCTTAAAGGTCTCTTCCAACCGAAACAATTCTGTGATTGTTAAATTTGCTTCAGCTTCTGGTTCCCAGCTGGGAAGTCGAGGGGCCGTTAGCGCGTTCCAGGCAGTCACACTCAGGTATGGACCATAAATCATCTTCACCCTGTGGAACTACTTTCCTGGCAGATAACCATGGAAAATGGTAAACAACAATTGCCATTTCCGCAGCCCCCCAGCTTTTGGTATTTTGGGGGTGGCTGTGGTCACTGGTCCCTGCACCTTCCTAGGTAGCATCGCAATGGGTTGTGGCGTGCTGGAGATTTCCTCCAGTAACCCAGCGCTGGAGGGGAGGGGAGGACGAAGGACAGGCTGGGTTTGCTCTGCTAGGCTTTTGGGAGACTGCGACTCTTTGCTGGTTGAAATTTGGGGTGTGAGGGAGGTCGGGGCAGACTTTGCTAAACCTTCCAGCAGTGCTGGAGGTGTTTCTTGCAAGGGTTCACCCAGCAGCACCGTCACAGACCAGGGAGGGCAGCTGCTGCTCAGCAAACGCAACACGTCCTACAGTCTGAAGCAGAGGGAAGGAGATAATCAGATTCGGAAAGTGCTGAATATTTTTAGTGAACATATCTGGGCCTTTCAAAGAAACAAGAGCAAGGAAAGAGAATTCGGCAACGGTGGCTTCTAGGCAGCCCTGGGTTTAGCCAACTGAGAGTGGCCTTGAGGAAAAGCCTGGCGTGACCTTGAGGAGAAGGTGGAAGCAGAGCTGAGGGGCTGGCAGTAGCTGGAGGAGTCTGCATGGTTTGTAAAAACTGGTTTATTTTTTTTTATAGTTCAGCTCCTCCTTTGTTCAAGCAAAGAGACTTTTCTTGTCCTTTGCAAATAAGCTGTATTGCCCAAATTACCTAATCGTGACAGATGTGACTTCTAAATGAAGCAAGTCCCTGGGCCCTGATCTTCAGTAACTTCTGGGGTCATAAAGTGATAACAGAAATAATAAAAATAAATCGGTGTGTTTCTGTGTCTGACTCTGTTACTGGCTATTAGACACAGCGATTGGATTAATTTCATTGCTCTCCTCTTTTCAGTAGTAAACTACATGTTTATGTTCTAGGAATTCCTACAGATTAATCCTCCCTGTTGCTGACAACAGTTTGGCCAGACCCGGCTGGGCCAAGGTGGGGTCCTCATGGGGAAAGAGGATGACAAGTGTCTCCATCACGTTGTCCTGGTGATGTCATTCACCTGGGTGAGCACCCTCAGGGCTGGGATCAGGCGAAGTCCTCTAAAGGAATATTCCAATAATGAAAGAATTGGACTAGATATGGATTTGTACTGTTTCCTTATCGCTGAACCATCCTCAGCAGTGGCATCTTCTGCCGGCGACCTTCCTTGCCACCAGAAGGATGGCATTTCTCTGCCGGGCTTGGTTTCTATCAGGTAGTTGGTTCCTTCTGATGCTTCTTGCCCGACCTGCTTAACCCTAGTTACACAGTTCTTTAGGTTGTTATCTTCTTTTCAAGAGTTTTGAACTTTACCTCTGTTTCATTCTCTCAATTCAAGCCTAAATCCCACAGGAGACATTAGAGAGACAGCAGAAATGAGTTAAATGTGAAAAGCTGTCAATGAGTTTTATAAGCAAGCCGCGGTTTCCCTGCAGCGCTGTGCATCGCATTTTCCTTCCCAGGCGTTAGCTCCGAGCTGCCCGGGGCAGCGGCTGGGGATTGCCGGCGTTTCCCAAACCGGACAGGGGCTCTCAGGATCGAACCCCTCTCAGACTTGGTCCCTCAGGCTCTGCCAGAGGAGAGCACTTGGTAAAACTGGTCACCCACCAAAGTGACTGCCCTTGGGTCACAACAACCCCCTGCAACGCTCCAGGCTGGGGGAAGGGTGGCTGGAAAGTGCCTGGTGGAAAAGGACCTGGGGGTGTTGGTCAACAGATGGGTGAAGATGAGCCAGCGTTTGCCCAGGAGGCCAAGAAGGCCACCAGCATCCTGGCTTATGTCAGCACTGGTGTGGTCAGCAGGACTTGGGCAGAGATTGTCCCCCTGGACTGGGCACTGGGGAGGCTACGTCTCAAATCCTGGGGTCAGCTTTGGGCCCCTCACTCCAAGAAGGACATTGAGGGGCTGGAGCGTGGCCAGAGAAGGATTGTTGTAGTTGGAAGAGACCTTTAAGATTATGGAGTCTAACTGTTAACCCAGCCCTGCCAGGTCACCACTGAACCGTGTCCCTCAGCACCACATCTCCATGGCTTTTCAGTCCCTCCAGGGATGGAGACTCCACCCCTGCCCTGGGCAGCCTGGGACAGCCCTTCACAGCCCTTTTGGGGAAGAAACTTTTCCTAATATCCAACCTAAACCTCCCCTAATGGAGGTCTCCATGCTGTTTCCATGCTTTTTTCTTTCACCTTCTCCCTGTCTATTGCTCCACCATTGCTCCATTTGTGTCTGGATTTTACAGCACCGTGTTCATCTGCTCCATGAGTTTGTATCAGGATTATTGCCAGTAAGAAGCAGGGAACTGATGGCAAGTTTGTGAGTAGTGCGCTCTGCTCCCAGAACGTGGTGGGTACTCACCACGAAAGGAAACAGCAGCTCAATCTGCTGCTGTGAGGAAAGCTCTGGTGAGTGTTTAGATTCAATATTAGCTTTTTATTTCATATTTATAGGACACCTCCTGCTTTAGGCTTTCCTGGGGTTGGTTGGTTGCATTTTCCTCGATTTATTTTTTTGCCGTGCAGAAGTGGAATTCATCTAAGACGGTTTCAAAAGGGCAAAGCCCAAAGCCTGCCTTACATCAGCATGGCTCCACGGGTCCCTCTGGAAGTGTAAGGTAAAGCCTTTCCCGAGCAGAGCCAGGCCACTAAATATTTAATGCTCTTTGTTAATACATTCTCATTACATTTCAATTTGAATGTAAGAAAAGAATCATCGTGGCTCACACTTGACTTAGAAATAAGCAGATCTTGGAGTACCTGCTGGGCTTCTTATTGAGAGTGGGATTCGCAGTGTTGCATCAGTGACTTGAAAGTCAATAAAATTATACTCTTAACAGGTTTTCTACTCTTTGGTCATGGGCACACTTTTGAAAGTTACATTCTTGGTCTTTGCACCACTGAAAATTTTCACTGTTTTTTAGAAAGCAAAGGTGATCCTGCCTGTGTGCAGCAGCGTGTGGTGAACACACCCACCAACGAGCAAGACCAAAACTTCTGAGAAAGCAGAGGAATCAAAGCACCGCTGTTCCAGGAAGAAAACAAGGTGCTAGAATAAATTAAAACGTGACAGGAAAAGAGGCAAAAGTCCCATCTTCCCACAGCTGAGACCAGCTGCAGTGGCAGGAAACTCTCTCCGACGAAGCTTGTATTTGTGTGGATTCCAGGCTCTGCGGTGGGGTCAGCCCAGCAGCTTCAGCCGGGTAAGCGATGGAAAGCTTCCAGGCTTTTGCCTCGGTCAAAAGATTAAGCTGGGAAACAGCAGGAGCAGAGACACCGGAGTTTTCATGCGAGTGGAAATCACCGACCTCCTGAGCCCAGCAGATTAAGTGGGATAATCCCGACTTCTGTCCTGAGCTCAGGAAGAGAATGGTAGGGGTTGGAGGGGACCACTGGAGATCATCTAGTCCTAACCATCTGCTTAAGCAGGATCACCCAGAGCAGTTTGTAGAAAAAATGTCTTCCCCGCAAGAGTTGTGAAGGGCTGTGCCAGGCTGGGCAGGGCAGTGGTGGAGTCCCCATCCCTGGAGGGGTTTCCAAGCCGTGGAGATGTGGTGCTGAGGGACATGGGTTAGTGGTGCCCTGGCAGTCCTGGGTTAGTGGTTGGACTCCATGATCTTAAAGGTCTCTTCCAACCAAAACAATGCTATTATTCTATGATTTGATGAAAATAAGCTATATGGCCCTGTTCTTTTGGGTGCAGTGAGGAAAATTAGGCTTAAACCTTCACTGAACTTAGCTTTAAGATCATAGAATCATAGAATGTGTTGGGTTGGAAGGAGCCTCTAAAGGCCATCTACTCCAACCCACCTTCAATAAGCAGGGACATCTCTACCTAGGTCAGGTTGCTCAGAGCCCCATCAAGCCTGACCATCAAGCCAGGGATGGGGCCTCCACCACATCTCTGGGCAACCTGTTCCCGTGATCAACCACTCCCATGTTAAAGAACTTTTTCCTAATGTCTAACCTAAATCTACCATTTCTAGCTTAAAGCCATTACCCCTTGTCCTGTGGCTACAGACCCTTGTGAACAGATCTCCTCCTGCCTTACTACAGGCCCCTTTCAGGTCCTGGAAGGTCACTATAATGTCCCTCCAGAGCCTTCTCTTCTGCAGGCTGAACAGCCCCAACTCTCTCAGCCTGTCAATGTAGCAAGTGCCATGGTTTAACTGGAAAAAGTAAGAATTACAATTTGACAGCAGGACAGCAGGAGACCTCCACTGCAGTAGCAGCTGTGGTGTGGCCCAGGACCAGTGTCGCATTATTTTGCCACGGGCAGCATGACTCTCGTTAACGTCGGTCGTTAACATCCACGCGCCGTGTAGTGCAGGGATGGGAGCCGGTGGGTCTGCTGAGGCTCAGAGTAAACATTTACAAGTTGTGTCCTGAAAATCTGTCTTGCCCTTTTCAGCCGGGTCATGAGCACCACTCCTGAGGCCTGTTTTGGCCATGAGCAAGGAGAGAAGGGAGCAAAGAGCGGTTCCACCACCAGGGATGCAAGTCAGCACCTCCTCATCAGGGATGCAGGTCAGGGCGGTTTATCACTGGCAGGGCATCTTCCGATTTTTGAACTTCCACTCCTCTGCTGTTGTCCTCCTTTTGTCCTTGTTGCAGCGTGTTTGTAAGTGACAGTAAAATGCGCCTGCACTGAAATAATCTTAAAAACGCACAGATGTTCTCAAACCGCACGACTTGCTAGTGAGGCCTCCTTGGCTCTAACAGGCTCTAACAGTAACCATGTATGTCACAGAGAAGATCGCTTTTCTCCTCCTCCTCCTCAGTATTGTCTTCTGCTAAAATTTGCATAAGCTCCATCATAAAATGCGCAGAGCGTGGCTGGGTGGGTGTTAGGGATGCGCTCAGGTCTTACTCCAGCCCAGGTCGTGCTCGGTTCATACCAGAAGCTCTTATTGCATCATGACGTTACCCTCAATCCACAGAGTTTATTTGGATTCCAAATCCAACCATTGCGAAGATGGCCTTTTATGAGCACGAAGAACTAGAAAGCATAAATATTTATTCTTTAAAGGTTATGATTGCCTTAAATCATTCACGCTTATTTGGTGAGCACCAGATATAATTAAACCGAGCAGCTGAACTCGATCTGCGCGTATGAAATAATATATATGTGTGTGTGTATATGTATGTGCTTGGCGCCAGCATGGATGGAAGCTGTGAGATAATTGCTCCCATCACATCAAAAGATGCACCGATAATTTGGTTGTTCCTAGATGTGATAATAAATCAACATAAAGAAGCAGCTGAAATTAGGTACTAGCAAGTCACGTTGGAACACGCAGCGTACGCTGTGGGGACAGAATGAGCAGAGCTTGTCTCGTGTCAACTATAGGGAGATAATTAAGCACGTTATGAAAATTATTCCAGTTTTGGGTGCAGATAATTGCTTGTGTACCGAAATTCATGTGCAGACCTTAATGTGAGCTTCCATCTCCCTGGTGTCCCTATAAACCTCAGGGTTCGGGTGTGATCCGTCTGCGGAGCCTCTCCGGCGGGGTCCTGGGCGGAGCCCGTTTGCCAGCCCAGGTTCACATCTGTTGGCGTGAACCTTTCCCCCTTCCTTTGCAAATGTAGAGGTGGGAAGCCAAAGATTCCTGGCCGTGCTCATCTCCAGTAGTTTTCTTTAATTTGTCATTATCTTTAAAAATGGTCGTTTTGGGTAAATGCGGAATGGCTGCGTAGGCTTTTCCGAGTACGTTGTTGTAGGTAGCAAGGCAGCCACGCGCAGGTACCTCCCCAGCATCAGAAGAGGCCAGAGGAAGAAAGACCATTTTCATCTGTCTCTGATGGCTCTGGAAGCGATAGGATGAGAGTGTCCTTTTTGTTGTCATTAAAATGAATTTGAGAAGCCAAAGGAAACTGGACAACTCTTGTTCTTTAAAATATTGTTTATGGAGTTCATTGTGTAGTAAGCTATATCTAGGTTAGAGATGGAAATCCTAGCTTAAGAAATGGTCTCCAAAGATATGGAAGCCAGAATTTCAGTCCATTCACGCGTGTGTCCTGTTGGATGTCTCTGTATTACTGGAGGGGCTGTTGTGGGTCTGCTGTTGCGTGGGTGACTCCAGAGGCACCTTCGACTCCAGTGTTGGAATTGGTGGCTCTGCAGCGTTTCTTTATATCCAGAGAGCTCATCAAAGTTAATAGTTTTGCCAGAGGCTTTGACAGAAGCAGAAGAAAGGAGCTGTCGTTGCCTGAGGTCCGAACATCGTCTGGAGATGGAAGATGGCTCACTGTCTTGTTAGAGGTGGCCAAGGTACAAGTGCCTCCAGTTAGGTTGCTGTGCTGTAGGTAGCACAACAAACATCACGCTGACCTGTTCCTCTTCCCTAAGTGCTTTATTTATCATTCCTTCTTCAAAGCAAGGGTGGATTAAATTTATCATAGTACCTTGCAGGGCAATTTCTTGCGGGAATGTCCTGCAGGAATTTCTCATATCCTGACTTAATGGCAAAAAAACCCGACAGCAACCACAAAAAGAAACAAAACAAGAGAAATAATAAAATGTTTCCTTTTCTGGTGTTTTTTGCAGCCGCTTGCAATTCATCTTCACCCAGTAGCCCGTGCTGCTGTAGCAGGGGATCACTGTCAGCAGCCACTTCTGCCATCCTGGGGAGGAGACCACCAGAAGAACGGCATGGGGCAGCTTTGTTGGGACAGTTAGTGGATCACAGAGGTCTGGTGGCTGCTGTCTCTCCTCTCCCTGCGTTCTGTTGATGTTAACAGTCTAGGAGCATCTCTTGATACCCATTTTGCTTTGCTCTAGACCACCACAAGTCTGTGGAGGGCTATTTTCACATGTGCCTTGAGATGTGGTCTTCTCTGTTGTCTGTCCTGTATGAACCTCCACTGGGCCTGGGAGAAGCATGTAATCATGGAATGGTTTGGGTTGGAAGGGACATCTTAAAGGTCATCTAGCCCAACCTCCCTGCAGGGAGCAGGGACATCTGCAACTAGAGCAGGTTGCTCAGAGCCCCGGCCAACCTCACCTGCAATGGTTCCAGGGGTAGTGTTGACATTGTCCTCTCGTTCCCTCTTTTCTGCCCCTTCCACTAGTTGCCTGGCATGACGGTGGCTTGCTGATTAACCCTTGGTCTAGGAAGGGTGTACGCCATGCGCAGGTGAGGGCTGAAGAGTGGGAGGAAGCCTGTAAAGGTATTAAATGTGCTGCTTGGGATTTTCAAGCCTCTTAGGAGGAGGGCAACAAAAACGTAGGGATGAGATACACTGATGTGCAATAGCTGCAGAGCTGGTGGTTCTGGCTGTGCATATGTGAAAATGTTCCTGGTTGTATGGTGCAAATGGTGGTTTTTTGTAAAATGGTCATCTAAGGTGACCTTTCAGTTCTCCTAAGGCTGCAAAGCCCAGTTCACGGGTTGCTCTGAATAATGCTGTGTTCAGACGTTGCTCCTAGTCCTGAGGGTTTGGAGGTCCTCTGAGGGGAGGAGGTGAAGAGGAGGTTCACGGTTCATCCCCCCCCAGCTAATTGGCACTAATCATCCTTTTCCACTTGTTCATATGGAAAAATTGCAGTTGTCCTCCCAGCTGTTCCGTTTGGAAGTTCATTTCTTTTTGCCTTGCTGGAAGGGGATTGTGGTTTTCTGAGGTGTTTCATTTGTATTTAAAATTAATAAGTCATCCTTTAGCCGGTAGCATCTGTGAGATACCCTGGCTCATGGCAGGTTGGTGTCACGCAAATGCATTATTGAACATTCAATGAACTTGGTGTTCTGTCCTCAACTCCTAAAGCTTCACGAACCTTCTGCTTTCTCCTAAGATTATTTTTTGGCAAGGCTTTACTTTTCCCTGAGTGATTCTGTGGCCATGTTAACCCTTTATAAGAAGTCTAGATTGGATATTAGGAAGAATTTCTTTACCAAAAAGGGTGTCAGGCATTGGAGAGGGTTGCCCAGGGCAGTGGTGGAGTCCCCACCCCTGGAGGTATTTAAAAGACATATGGACGTAGTGCTTACGGGATATGGTTTAGTCGAGGACTCGTTAGCATGAGGTTAATGATCAGAGTCGATGATCTTAAAGGTCTCTTCCAATCTGGGCAATTCTGTGATTCTGTGAATGTGACTTTCTAATTTAATAAAATGTCATTTCTTTCATGCGATATATTATTTTATATCCATTCCCGTTGTTGTAAAAGATTATTTTAAAATAGGAATTTGATTAAAATGATATTTTAAATTCTCCTTCACTTGTTAGGTGGGTGAATCCCACAAAGTCCGGTGATAGCCTGAACTCCAGCCTGCTTCAGGAACACGTACTTGATGGTGTGAGAAAGTGCATTAAAAGGACAGCTTTGAAAGCACACTGGCCAGGAAAGGAAATAGCTCCGCAGCTGTTGGAATTGTGTGTCTGTATCCGTGCCACCAGGTCCAGGCAGAATCACAGAATTGTTTTGGTTGGAAAACAGCTTTAAGACCATCGAGTCCAACCGTTCCCCCAGCCCTGCCAGGGCACCACTAACCCCTGGCCCTCAGCACCACATCTCCACGGCTTGGAAACCCCTCCAGGGATGGGGACTCCACCACTGCCCTGGGCAGCCTGGCACAGCCCTTCACAGCCCTTGTGGGGAAGATTTTTGTCCTCATGTCCACCCTAAACCTCTCCTGGCACAACTTGAGGCTGTTTCTCTTGTCCTATTACTTGTTCCTTGGGAGAAGAGACCGACATGGACTTTCCCTGTTTCAGTCGTGATTGTGGAGGAGGACTTCTTGCTTCCTGTTGGGAAAAGCAGATGTTTAACAGTGCTTGGACCACCAGGAGACCCTTTAAAATGGCCCTGTTATCTGCAGTGTTCACCAGAGACCTTTGTACATTACAGAACCATCTGGGCTTAGAGACCCAGGGAGAAGAAACAGATGGACATGCTGCTGGGCAGCCTTTGAATGGTGTAAACTGGGGTTTTGGGAGGCTTTCTGTAGTCCCAATTTCTACTTTCTTCTTTATTTAAAGAGTCTACTGCACAATACATGGATTTATCCTTTCTTGGAGAGTTTATGGCTTCCACTGCTGTCACCTGGTCACTGGGGGGGCAGACAAGGGGCTGGAGGAGAGAAGAGAACAAAATCATCGTGAATTTGATGATGTGGATTTTATCGTACTCGTATGGGTATTTCACATTCCGTTCACTAGAATACACGTCTGCCTAACAGCAAAATGAATCTTAAAGGTTTTTTACAACCAAAACAATTCTCTGATTTTTTTCTGTGATTAGCATAATTAGCATAATCATTATTATAGTTGCTAAAACACCCCCTTTTTGAACACTTTGTGCCATTCCCAGTACCAGTAGCTGAGGTGCATTGTAGGAAGGTACCTCTGCCCTCCCTGGGATGGCTCCACATCTCTGAGCGAAGAGGAAATACCCTCTTGTGGTATCATTAGCCCAGATGATACCCAAGACTCTCATTCTGAGACAGAAAAAGTGACTTTTTAATGATAAAATGTTGTTATGGTTGCATTCAAAAAAAGCGACCAGTGTCCCCATGTCGGCGAGAGCTACATTTAATAATCTGCTTTGGAATCGGAGAAACAAAAATCGATGAACAGGTTTCTAGTGGTCCAGTGAGTTTTTATAACCGAGTGAAGGATTCAGAAATGGTCCCTGTTGCCGTGAAACGCAGAGAAGTTGGGGAGGGAAGCGTGTGACAGCGCAAGAATAGTTAGAGAAAGAAAAGGGCAGTAAATTCTGCAGCTCGGGTCAGGCTTGGGAAATAAGATGTTATCCTCAGAGTCTGCCCTAAGCTGGGGATGGGTCCCTGCTGCCCCTTCAGCTTTGAAAAGGTGGCTTCTAAACAGGGTACGGAGACCGCTGATGGGACACCTGGGTTTATGTCTGAAATGAGATGATGCAGTTTGGTTCCTTCAGTTTCTGAGAAAAGATTTCGTGTCGAAATATGCAGTTAGTGGGAAACTGATGCTCAAGGTTTGACCTCAAATTCAGCAATAGCCACGAACTCTCAAGGATTAAGTAGCGCTCATTAGCACAGTTCTAGCAGCAGACCTGGATTACAAATTTATCGTGAATAAGGCGTACGAGCAACGTGGTGATTTTCTGCTTTGTGAATTGTCTGAGCAGACTGTGATTCCCTTGGATAAAGCTGTAGGTTTAAATTACCAGCAAAATAATTTCCCATGGATGAAGTGGGACACAAAGGGTTTGTGGTGAGTAACAGGAGAAACTGGAGGTGGGTTATTTAGTCTTAAATAAAAAAAAAACAGATTTTGCTGTATTCTGTTCTGAAAACACTAATATACCCTTGCAAATTCTGATTTTGAAGGCTACATTTTCATTAGTTTAAAATTTCCATTATTGAATAGAATCAATGGAAATAATGGCTGGACTAGACCAATAATTCAACTGAACTCAAAACCTGTTGTTTTAACCATGCAAACGCGTGTAGGGAGAAATGTTTAGCAGGACGTTAAAAGAATGTTCTGTGAAATATGGCTGGGAAAAGAAGTGAGGTCTTTTTAAAGGCATTTTTGTTTACTGGAAAAAGAGAGAAAGGTTTCCTTATGGTTTGAATGCAGGTTCTGCCTCCAGAATGGACACTCGTGTGGGTCCTTTGATGCCGACGCAAGTCACCCGGGTCACGGCTGTGTCTGCACCAACTGTCACCTTCATGGCCACCAACCTGATGGACCAGACATTGACAGGTATGTTTGTGTTTCGTATACTCACTTTATAACCAAAGCACATATGTTAGCTTTGGGTGCTTGCAACCAAGCCGTGCTTCCCACAGAACTGGGGGACCCTGCAAAAATCGACTCAGGTTTTATGACGTTTGCTTTAGCTAAATACGAGCGTATTCAGCGTGTTTTGGATCCTGTTTCCTCGGGCTGGCAGTTGGCAGTAGCTTTGCACTTGGCGATACAAAAAGCAGGTTCCCGAAATGTCCTTGAGCTTTTCACGTCCCATGCCAGTGGTATTCGCGAGCTTATGTGGTTATCTTCTGGATAGTTGCTCCATGAAGCCTCGTTGGCTGCAGCCTCCGAGGAGGCTTTATGCTGTACTGGGTGATAAAAGTGGTTTATTCACTGCCAGGTGAATATGTGCGTGTTGTCCTGAGAGGAGGGACAAAGCTGTTCCCAAAGGCTGGAGGACATCTTGTGGCATTCTTCAGGTTCACATATACATGTTACAGATCACAGTCTGTAGATTGTGATAGGCAATTGGGAACGTTTTTCTAATAAGGTGAAATCCTTCGTACAATAGAGTCATTGTGAAGCCAGGAGCTCTGTTACTGGAGATGAGATGCTGTGATGGGGCTGGATGGGCTGTTCCTGTGCCTGACCCTGATGCACGCGGCCATGGAGGGGGTGGCAGCCAAGCCCTTGACATCTCCATGTCGCCACAGGGTCCTGAACACACCTTCCCAACTATGCTCCATGGAAAAGGAAAGGCTGAGAGCCCTGAGGCTGTTCAGCCTGGAGAAGACTGAGAGGGGATCTGCTCCAGAGCTAAAGGGCCCATGGGGGGCAAGAGGATGGGGCCAGACTCTTGTCAGTGGTGCCAGTGACAGGACAAGGGGCAACGGGCACCAAGTGGAACCCAGGAGGTTCCATGTGAGCAGGAGGAGAAAGTTGTTTGGTGTGAGGGTGTGGGAGCCTGGCCCAGGCTGCCCAGAGAGGTTGTGGAGTCTCCTTCTCTGCGGAGATTCCAAAGGTGCCTGGACACGATCCTGGTCCCCCTGCTCTGGGTGACCTGCTGGAGCAGGGGAGTTGGACGAGATGATCTCCAGAGGGCCCTTCCAATCCCCACCACAGTGGGATTCTGTGAAAAACTGGATGTTTATTGGGAATTGCTAGCTATCAGCTCAGGCTTAATTTCTCTGATCCTTCACACCTAGAGATTAGCACGGTTGTGGAGTTGTTGAAGAGTTAGAAATGAATGTACTTGTGCTGTGTTGGGTCATGTACAGATTTTTTGGTATAGAAGCTCTCACTTGTCCAGCTAAGCCGTTTCTTTAGTGGAGGCCTCACGCTCACTGACTCCACCCATAGTAAGATAAAAGTTTCATAAAATACTTTGTGGTCAGCTGGGCTCGGCAAATCCATAAGTGGAGCTGGAGGCTCCCTTTGAAGCGGGTCTGTACCTGTCTTGGATAAGATCCTCTGACTGAATTGATGTTGCTGAGTATTCCAGCTCTGTCTGGAAACTGCTGAAAATTTTATGACACAGGCATCTTAAAACTGAAGGAAAGTTCGTACACGTCTCTTTTGGCATCCTTCAGTTTAAAGTTTCTTGTCTGGTTTAGTTTGCTTTCGGAAAACACCTTCTTCTTTTATCATCTTTACAGTTGTTGTGCTTGAGGACCTGCACACTCTTCCTGAAAGTCCCCAAGAATTGCATTGACTTGCTGCCTTGTCAGAAGTGAAGGAGGCAGAGGAAATACTAAAACTGTTCCAAAATTGCAAGGACAGAAAGATGAAGATTTGTGCAGGAGTCTTGCTGACCTGCAGCTTGTTGCAAACTGAAATCGTGGTTTCTAATATATTTCATATCAAATAAATTTCATAATCTTCTTATTGGTAGACTTGAAAACGCAAACACTCCTGATTTTATCCCTCCTGCTGAGTAAGGAATTAGCTGGATACATCCTAGATGGCTTTTGATGACGAGGCCAGCGTCAGTTTTGGTCAATAGGTTGCTTGAATCCGTGGCTGTACTGTTGGGAGGCCACCACTTTGGAAGAGGAACTGTGACATTTTTATATGCATAAATAAGAAGGGGAGGTTGGCCAGTTTTGCTGTCTCCGGCAAGTGCTCTAAGTGGAACATAGGCAGTAATTAAAGGGTGAAATAGGGTGAGCAGGCAGGAGCAGGATCTGCTTCCCTGAGCAGTGATGATGGGCTGAGGGATCCCACCTGTGGGAGTGGGCACGGACCCGGCTGATGTAGCCACCACTGAAATCCCACAGTTAACTCGAGCCAGAAGCAACAGAGGAGGAATGGCAAACCAGTCAGATATGGTTTTTAGGCTAGTCTCAAAAACCAAGTGCAGGAAGGTTTTGAGGAGAGACAGAACTGACCTGCAGAGATACTGGTGGGATAATAAAAACCTGAGTGTTTAGATGGGTGCACCTGAAGTAAGTCCAATTCTTGGAAACATTTAGAATCAAAATTCAGAGAATCATAGAATGCATTGGGTTGGAAGGTCATCTAGTCCAACCCCCCTGCAGGCAGCAGGGACATCTCTAACTAGGTCGGGTTGCTCAGAG
>VZZY01023549.1:346618-394422 GCA_013400335.1 Eurystomus gularis
CTTGCCCCTCTTGCCCCTCTTGCCCCTCTTGCCCCTCTTGCCCCTCTTCCCCCTCTAATTCTGCTTTTAATAAGATGTTTATGATCACACACCTACAGTCTCTGTGATATACCCAAGGTAGTTTTGCTGCTTCACCTTTGCTTTTCATCCTGTGAATTATTCATGTCTCTCCACCTGCTGCGGAGCCTCGGAGAAGTCTCTTTCATCAGGTCTCTTTATCCTCCCGTCTCCAGCGCATCCTTCGGCAGCGTTACAGCAACTCGGGGAACACATCGTTGCTAATTACGCTGCTAAGTTTAGGGGCAAAAAAGGGTCCGTGATTATGTTGGAAACATGTCATGGTAGCTTAATTGTCAGGCTGCAGCTTATTTTATGCACTGAAGTTAAAGAGAGGTTAATTTATGAGAAAAGAGTAAACCAGAGCAAAGATCTGCGCTGGGTGCCAGGGGAGGGTAAGGATGTGTCTTTCTGGCTCTGCTGTCCCGGCATGGGCAGAGGAGAGAGGACAGAGGAGATCTGTAGTGATCTAAGAAGTCCTAACAGTGGTATGCATGATCTGGAGCACTGTGTCCAGCTCTGGAGTCCTCAGCACAGCAGAGACATGGACCTGGTGGAGCGGGGCCAGAGGAAGCCCCAGCAATGATGGGAGGGTGGAACCTCTGCTGGGAGGCCAGGCTGGGAGAGGTGGCCTTGTTCAGCCTGGAGAGGAGAAGACTCCGGGGAGACCTTCTGGTGGCCTTTCAGGACTTCAAGGGGCCTGTCAGAAAAATGGGGACAGACTTTTAAGCAGGGCCTGTTGGGACAGGACAAGGGGTGATGGTTTTAAACCAAAAGAGGGAGATTTAGACTAGAGAGAAGGAAGAAATTGTTGATGCTGAGGGTGGTGAGAGCCTGGCGCAGGTTGCCCAGAGAGGTGGTGGCTGCCCCATCCCTGGCACCATTGCAGGTGAGGTTGGCCGGGGCTCTGAGCAACCTGCTCTACTTGCAGATGTCCCTTCCAATCCCCAAATTTCTATGATTCAGTGATTCTCTGATCTCTGTCTTGGAGAGCCGAGTGGGTCTGCGAGTCAGCAGCACTGGCTTCCCACAGGTCTGCTGCTGCTTTTCAGAAGCTCATCGCCCCTCCTTGGCCCAGAGAGCCCAAGCCCAGGGTGTGCTCCCTGCCCCAAGGGCAGCCGGAGACCCCTGAGCTCCAGGGCAGAAACACCAGCTTGGATTATTCTTCTCCTGATATTATACTTCGGGAAAACAGTCACAATGTTCAACTATAGTCATAAAAATAAATTACCCCTGTCATGCACAGTGACTTTCAGGACTTTCTTTTGTTATTTTTTTTTTATTTCCATCTTATTTCACATGTGCTGACTGCCCAAAATTCCATGGCAGTGTATTTCACGTGTGGCTGCCTAATGAGCTGCGTGCTGCAGGAGCTCACCTACGTGTCCTGCGCTGGTGAAACTCCATTTTCAGCAAAAGCTGCAGCCCCCAGGTCCACCCCTGGGGCTTGAGCTGGGAGGATGCTCTTCAGGAGCCTTTCAAAGGAGGGCAAAAAGAAGTTGCCTCGGGCACTGGCAGCGCAGAGCGTCTCCATGCTGAAGATGCGTAAGGTTTGAACAGGAGTGAAGAAGGCTGCCCATGCACAGAGCCTCCCCACACCGGTACCTCCGTGCTCCACACTTCAGGCCAGTCTTCAGTTATTAAAGAGCAGGGGAAGAGCAGCAGCAATCACATCATTCCTTGTACCTTCCTTGGCATCAAACTGGAATTCCCGGAGCTGAGTGAGTGGGGTTTAACCTCTCTCCTATTTCATTTCTTCAGCATCAGCTGTCGGAAACTCCTCTGCCACATTTCACTTGTACAGCTCTTTGTTTAAATCTGCCAGTTGGCATTTATATATTTCTATATATAATAATATCATGATTCATGCTTATAATCATTAATTAGAAGTTGACATCGCCTAGGTAAATGTGTTTTCTTGTTCCTCGTTCATGTGTGCGTATGCATATACATGAATGAAAGTTCTTGGCTACTTCTTAAACCAACGGGATAATGAAGACTATAAAAGAAATAAAATTATAATAATAATTAAAAAGCTTTTTTTCCTAGAATTAGAGAAATAGTTAAAACCAGAAGGAAGCAGAGCTGGCAGAGGGGTTGATGTGATTTCCCTATTAAAAGAAAAAAGAAATCCCAGGTCTGTTAAGCATCGTTCCCGAGCGTGCTGCTCTGTGTCCAGCTGCTCCGTGTTTGATTGGTGGAACCCAAACAGCAGTTTGTTCGTGGCTTTGGCAGTGAAGTGGCCTTCCAGAGGTGTTGCTTCAGGGGTTATTTCATGGCAGCAGCAGAAGTGCCGAGATGTACCACACTGCTCAGCAGCGTTGTCCTCAAAGGCTCCCAGCACATGGTTGGCCATGGTGCCTGTGCCCAGCACAAGCTTTGCACCTGCAGAGCATGGCCAGTGCCTGCAGAACGTGGCCAACACCAGCTGTGAGCCTGAAGAACATGGCCAGAGACAGCTGTGAGCCTGTGGAACGTGGCCAGAACCTGCATAATGTGGCCAGGGCCAGCTGTGCACCTGCCGAACATGGTCAGCACCAGCTCTGTGCCTGCAGAAGCCGTCCCAAACCTAGGCTGTTCCAGTGGACCTTAAATTGCTGCAAAGTCAATGACTTGGAAAGGAAGGTGTGCTGCCGATGCAGATGTCTCAAGGTTCCTTTCATCCTCTACAAACTTTTTGCAGAAGATGTGCTCGTATTTTGTTTCAAAAACCTCCTCAGGAAGGAGTCAGGCCGTACAGGACATGTCGTGCCTGCCATGCCCTGCAGGGCAGCACCCAAGGGCTGGCTCATAGCGTGCCATGGGGGTGGAGAACAAGCTGCCAAAGGTACAGAATCATAGAATGGTTTGGGTTGGAAGGGACCTTTCAAGCTCATCCAGTCCACCCCCCCTGCAGTGAGCAGGGACATCTGCAACTAGAGCAGGTTGCTCAGAGCCCCGGCCAACCTCACCTGCAATGGTTCCAGGGATGGGGCAGCCACCACCTCTCTGGTGGGGAGAGGGGCAAGGTTCTCACCACTGTCAGCATCAAAAATTTCCTCTTATATCTAGTCTAACTCTCCCTCTCTTAGTTTAAAACCACCACCCCGTGTCCTGTCCCAACAGGCCCTGCTCAAAAGTCTGTCCCCATCTTTGGACAGGCCCCTTTAAGTCCTGAAAGGCCACAAGACGGTCTCCTTGGAGCCTTCTCTTCTGCAGGCTGAACACCCCCAGCTCCTTCAGCTGCTCCTCACCACGCTTGTGCTCTAGACCCTTCCCCAGCTTCATTGCCCTTCTCTGGCCACACTCCAGCCCCTCAATGTCCTTCTGGGAGTGAGGGCCCCAAAACTGACCCCAGGATTTGAGGTGCAGCCTCCCCAGTGCCCAGTCCAGGGGGACAATCCCCTAGTCCTTCCCAGAAGCCCTGCAGGAGAAGGCAGAGGTGGGCAGCCAGGCTGGAGCCAGGTGTGTTCAAAGCCCAACGTGCCCAGTAATGCTTTGATTCCCAGTTAAGAGATGTCTTGTGAAGAAAGATAAATTCACAGACCCTTTTGATATGCATTAGCTGCTCCCTTCTCCTGCCTCCTTTAACATGGAAATTAATTGATATGGTTTGTAAATCTTCTCCTTCACTTCCTATAAAAATTGAGTAAGTCGTCTTCTGAGAAAAATGACATATAGTTAAATTTTTATTATTGCGATATATTCCACAGTGAAGAAGAATCAAACGGCTGAGACTCCAGCCTTTTCTCGGTGTAGTTCCTTTTATTCCTGTGCCTGTTCCGTAGTCTGAGTAACTTTAAAATTTATGGAATAGTGTTTTGACACCTGAATCTGCTCTACAGTCTGCAGTCCTAGAAAAGCAGTGCTTGCACATGATTTCTTGAAGGTACTGTACCGAAGTTTTAGTGTGTTTGGCAGACAGAAAGTGCTCCGTAACTGTTAAGATGGATAAGGGATGAGTATGTTGTGGTGTGTTCTTGTTATGGCGCTCGTGATACTGGTAATATTAGTGTGTCTGGTTGCACTGGAGCTCTCCGAGGAGCCCATGACACCACGTATGGTGGCTGGGGTGGGGGTCTCCTTGCAGAGCCAGGGCAGGGGGCTGGGGTTGCAGAGCTGAGCACGCAGGTGCGTTGGTGGGGATGGATCCCCACGGTCCCCGTCCCTGAGCAGTTTAAGCCTCCTTTGGTGATTTAACTGCTGTGCTGGACCCCTTCAGGCCCAGGAATGCTTGGTTATGATTACGTGTTGCTGGCGGGGTTTGTAACATGGATGAGTTAAACAACAAAGAATGATGATGTTTCAAGTGTGCCTGAGGTTTCGCAATCTTTAAGGTGGAAACTCAAGTGCTGTGGCATTGGACCCACGATCAAGGGTTTGTAGACTTTCTAGGAGGAACACACCAGGTCACGTCGCCGGCCATATGTGATCCTCTCTGGAGCTGTTGCTGTCACTGCTCAGTTCCAACATCCAGGCGATGGCTGGAGTTGGGAAGAGTGAGTGGATGGGTCTGTGTACACTTTCCCTGGGACTGGTTATTTGACACGGAGTGTAGAGAATCACAGGATCTTGAGTTCTACATCTGCCTTGTTCTCCCTGCTGCAGGTGTGGTGGGCCGGGTGACTAGAGAATACCTTTGCTCAAACCCCCAGATTTGTATTTTAAGAGAAATGGAAGGACAAGAAAATGAAAAACCCCACCAAAGAGAAAAGAAGAATGTCTTTTGTAGTATTTCTTACTGTGAAAACTACCTTCTACTCACTGTTAGGCCCGTCTCTCGTACCTGCTGCCATTTTTGCCCTTCCTTCCTGTCCCTTATGGCCTCTTCACATTTTGTAGCCAGTGGAAACACTTTAGTGTTTAGCGCTTGAGGATGGAGAACAACAGCTGTTTGTAAAGGAGAGGAACGTGTCCTTAACAACTGATTCTAGTGGAAGTGCAATTAAATGCTCATCAGTGGTTCCTACGGAGGTTAACCTGGAGCACACCAGGATCTCCTGGCTGGGAGGAGAGGGGGCTGGCTGCTCCGAGGGTGACCGTGCCCCCGGGGAGTAGAGGATGTGCCCATGGAAAAGGGTTTTGAGTTCAGGGATAAAAAGCTCAGTACAAGAAAAGCCTTGCTTTAAAGTATATAAACGTGTCCCAGCATGGTATTCAGGAAAGTGATATGGTCCTCGACACACGTGTGTGTGAGTAAAGGACTGAGTGAGGAGGAGGAGGAGGGGTGAGGAGACCAGGAGCCCCAGGGGTGGTTTGTTCTTTCTTCGCCAGTTTTGGCTTGTTGGGAATGTATTTATTGCACGTTAAAAATAAATCCTTTCTCCTCATAGATAACTGCAAAGAATCAAGTAGATCCTCCTGCCCACCGACCTTGATTTTACACGCGGAGAGGAAGAGTACCCCCATGGAGAGCGATGGCGATAAGGTCTGCGATGGCGTTTCTTCTTTTATAAACCTCTTTAAACTATTGAACCACGCAAATTGGAGTCAGGATAAAGGCCTGTCCTCTGGCTGGGGGAGTGCTGGTGACATGGCCACACGGCCAATCAAGAGCTATCTAGTTAATTTATCTTGTTGCTTCATAGGAGCTCTGGTCAGAGGATCAGAGGAGGGATGCTCACGGCTGGGTTTCTCCCGTTGCTGGAGGTGAAGCGAGTCCGTGGGGTGCGTGTGCAAACGTGGAGGTGTGACACAGCCCGGGACAAAATTCAGAGAAGCTGAAGTGCAGAAACAGAGTACCTGTGGTTTTCTCTGGCTCGCTGCGGAGCTGGGTCAGCCCCTGCTTAGAGCAGGGTCAGCTCGCTGCACCTCGTGCTGCGTATCACAACCTCAGCTCCGGGGGCAGAGAAGAAATTTCTGATGGCCATCACCTTTTGGATGTTACTAATTTAACTGTGCTGGGCACTTCCGTAGCCCTCCTTTGCAGATAACTGCACGGTCCTTAAATAAAACTGAGTAATGAATGTAAACGGGTAGCAAATAGTACGTGTGCCTTACGGATGAGTAATACTATTTATGTGTAAGTGCATCTGCTTTTGGTCAAAAACCCTAGATTATTGTAGAAAAGAAAAGGACCTAAATCGTACTCCCAGCTTCTATGAAATAAGTGGAACTATTTGCTTTCTGCACAGCTCATGCAGACATGGTGAAAATGGCTAAAGCTAAAGGAAGGAAACCTTTGTGTGAGCACGGGGGTGTGGAGAGCATCTCCGGCTCAGACAGCAGCAGTGTGGAGGATGCTCAAAGCTTCCTTGGAGCAGGCATGGTCTGATCCCCTGCACTTCTGCTCCATACCCACATGCTTTTTGCAGCAGGAGCCCTGTCCTGCAGAAGGAGGAGCCTGTGGACTGAGCTCCTGCCCAGTTTATTTCCACCTGGCCCCTTCCTGTCACGTCTTTAGGCTCTCTGTGAGCAAACCTCCCCTGCCTGCCAGGCGCTGCAGCTGCCTTGGTACCTGGACACATTCCTCAGGGCTTTAAGCTGTAAAATACTTCCAATCTGAAGACCTCTAGGCATATGCTTTATTATTTTTTAATTAAGTACGTGCTTCTCATGTTGTGATATCTCACTGAGCTAGCTCACTGCCTTCCTCCCACACCTCCCCTTTGAAGTTCATTTCCATAAGCTACTCCTATAAATAACTGTTCTTCACCCGGTAAAACACAGCCTGTACTCGTACACCCTGCCTCATGCACTGCAGCTGGGACAAGTTCCTGAATGTCTACGAGTTACCAGCCAGCAGGTCGAGGTGCTCCTCACCCTCCACTCTGCCCCAGTGAGGCCACCTCTGCAGTAGTGGGTCCGGTTCTGGGCTTCCCAGATCAAGAGAGACAAGGGGCCAGACTCTTGTCAGTGGTGCCCAGAGACAGGACAAGGGGCAACGGGCACCAACTGGAACCCAGGAGGTTCCAGCTGAACAGAAGGAGAAACTTGTTTGGTGTGAGGGTGCTGGAGCCTGGCGCAGGCTGCCCAGAGAGGTTGTGGAGTCTCCTTCTCTGGAGAGATTCCAAAGGCGCCTGGACACGATCCTGGGCCCCCTGCTCTGGGTGAGCTGCTGGAGCAGGGGGGTTGGACAAGATGATCTCCAGAGGTCCCTTCCAACCCCCATCACGCTGGGATTCATTAATTCTGTGAAGTGCTTTCCTGCCACGTGTGCCACCTGCACCGCTTCCCTGGCTGTTCCCCCCCATTCCTGAAGTTTTGTGCGCAGACCTGGAGACCGGCAGCAGTGGGAGCACTCCCCCACCGGCACCTGCCCCTCGTTAGGACAACTGTCCCTCCCTGCCCTTCCTTTCTGATGGGGCGAGGTGGCTCTCCTCCTTACCGTGATACACAGAGTTACACCTGCTCTCCCAGGTGAGCTCTTGGCACGGACAAAAGCACATCTGCTGATTTTTCATTTGTATTGCTCCAAGTGGGGCAATGTTTTTATTGTTATTTCCTCTTTATCTGGGCTATTCTCGGGGTAGCTGGTTGTTCATAGAGCCACTTGTGGAATAATGGCAATAAGGGTGAGCCACTTCACGTTAATTTGTGTGACAGCAACAGTCTTCTGCAGCAGCTTTATCTGTTTATTAATCTCTATCTGTCTTTCAAGGATCATTCTTTTAAACTGGTAAATGAGGATGACAGCGCATCAAATGGCAACAAGCCTGTGGCATCCACTCCCGTGCCAGGATCTCCATGGTAAGGAAACACCATCAGACCTGCGAGAAGCCGTTCAGCAGCGCCGTTTCCCATGCCAAGCGTCCATTAGTGCTCTGCTATGTGGGGAAAATCCGCTGCCCTGGCTGTAAATGAGCAGTGCTGGGTTCCTGTTCCAGCTTCTGCTCGAGCTTTTCCTCGTTAGTCATGTACTTAAGGAAGATCCAGGGAGGTGGCCACAAACGTGGTGTGAGCCAAGCCCTTGGGATCTGTGAGGTGAGGGCAGCACAGGACCGGGTCTGGCAGGAGGCAACCAATGCTTGGGCTCTGTCCTACGTGTGTTGAGGATCCAGCTTGGATGATGCTGGGATGGATAAAGGGGAAATACAAGATCCATGGGAAACGTTCTTGCTTTTTAGGGCCAGATCCTCTTTCTCTCCCGGTGTTTTCATTGGCAGCGGGTGACTCTTACTGTCTTCCAGGAATGGGGTTGATTTCAGGTTTTATCAGTGAAAATAGGTTATGTCGCATGACCCAGGTTTCCTGACCACCTTCCCATTCAGGTAACCACGTGCTGGGTAACTAAAGCTCTCGTATCGCTTTTAAATAGATAAAAACTTTCTTCACTTTGTGTCCTGAAGGGCTGACTAGGAGGATTTTTTTACCTCCATTACCCTTACAATAATTAGTTTGTACTTGGTGGCTGGCGTCTGTGAGATGGAGGTCAAGGCACTCCGCCCAGCTGTCAGCCTGTTCTTGTTAGTATCATTTTGTGCCATTTTGCAAACCAGTGTTGTAAGCACAGTCCAACGTCCTGCTTAGTCTCAGCATTGTGAATACGTGATGTACACAGCAGTGATGGGAGGGTGGAAGCCCTCTGCTGGGAGGCCAGGCTGGGAGAGTTGGGCTTGTGCAGCCTGGAGAAGAGAAGGTTCTGGGAGACCTTCTGGTGGCCTTGCAGGACTTCAAGGGGCCTGTCAGAAAGCTGGGACAGACTTTTGAGCAGAGCCTGTTGGGACAGGACAAGGGGGGATGGTTTGAAACTAAAAGGGAGATTTAGACTAGAGAGAAGGAAGAAAGTTTTTGATGCTGAGGGTGGTGAGAGCCTGGCGCAGGTTGCCCAGAGAGGTGGTCACTGCCCTATCCCTGGAAGGATTCCAGGTGAGGTTGGCCGGGGCTCTGAGCAACCTGCTCTAGTTGCAGATGTCCCTGCTCCCTGCAGGAGGGTTGGACTGGATGAGCTGTAAAGGTCCCGTCCAACCCAAACCATTCTGTGATGCTATGATTTGTCTTCTTGACAGTTGCTACTCTGTGGCATAGTGCAGAGGAACCCTTTGAGTTCAGCAGTGTCATCAGCAGGTTATGGACTCATCCATTCTTACAGAAAAGAGCTGTAGCCAGTGGTACCCACAGAGGGATCTCAGAGCACCCTGTCTTCTCTAGCAGTGTCTGCTGAACAGGCAGCTGGAACCTCCACCAAAGTGCACCCCTCTCAGGTCCAAACTTGGGGTGTTTTAATCTCTAAGGTGAAAGCTCACATTTCTGAGTTTCCAGAGGACTGTTTAGTGGCCCAGTGAGAGCTCTGGGTGTGAGAAAAGCATCCAAATGTGGTCCTTGGGACCAGAAGGAAGGATTGTAGTCCTCACACTGACAATTGTCCCATGTGACAATGTCTCATCTGTCCCATGGCTCGTCATGGAACATGGAGCATCCCTGTAGGGTGCTTCAATCAGTTAATTTTTTTTTCTAATAGGTTGAAACTAGATATGCAACACAAATTCTACAAATTCTGAATTTTCTTCAGCCACTCCCCACCCGTAGGTTGGCTTTCTCCTTCTGCAGGACCCATGGTTGATGTGACATCGCCAAACACCTGTCGGAAGCAGCTAGACTGTAATTTTTCATGGCAGAATGTTTTTGAGGAATCTTAACAAACTTGACCTACCTCAGGAAATAATAATTTAAAAGCCCTAATTTCATCATCTTGTGCCCTCAGTCATTCTTAAATCACAGTTTTCTGAAGGGAAACATGAACATAACGAGATCTGTGTTTCCAGCTTATGCTCCGTGACTGAAACAAAATACCCCGTGTCCCCCGGGGTTAATCGAAACCGTTATTATGCCCGAGAGGAACAGGTGACATGTTACATGGGGAAAGCGACATTAATTTTAAATTAAATGTCAAATTATATTAGTCATGGAAAAGTGAAGAGGTGCCACAAGGGACCTCAAGAGTTTCTAACCTGGGGCGGTGGCACACGAGAACCTGGAGATACTCGGTGATTAATGAGGACCATCAACGTCTGTGTGCGTGGCCAGGGGAGCAGTGAGCACAGCAGCGTGCCCACAGGGACAAAACTGTCCCATGTCTGTCCTCTTCAACTAAATGCTCAGATTTTTTCCCTTCCTTCTGGGACGACGGTGATATTTGTGGGAGTGTGGAGCCTTTGTTTGGTGGTGTTCCTGTAGAAGCCCCTCTTGGTGTGTCCTGCCAAGAGGATCAGGGCTGGTGGGTCCCTGTTTCTGGGAGAACAGAGGTTCCTGCAGCTCTGAGGTAAAAAGAAGTAGTAATTAGAGCATCTGTCTTGTGAGGCTCTTCTGCGATCCAAAACATTTGTGAATTAAGATAAAGTTAGTAAGATATTCGTCATGCCCACGTCTCTCGATTCTGGATGCCAGAACTTCCATGGGCTGTGTGCCTGAAGTCGACGGCTGGGTTTGTACAACCAGTGTTGTGCTCCTGTTCGTTGGGAGAACATTTGTCTGTGCAGGACATAATTACTGTGACGCTGGGGCTCCGTAGCACACTTCCCCGAGCTGCTCCCGGCGCCCTGCAGCTCCTCCATGGTTTCTGTTGGCGTTCTCTATTTTTCATTACGTGCTTGGGCAAGATCAATGGTGCTGTCCTGCCCGTGGTACAGAGTATCTTGGATTATCTTATTTTACAGTAGTCTGCAGTGATGGAGCATTTTTCATATTTGCAGTCTTTTCCCCAGACCAGAGGGTTTTAAAACCAATTTTATTCGCTCCTTTTAGGAACAGTTAAGCAGCAGAGCTTCAGTTGATAAGATTTGTTCCTTCCAGGTATTTATGCTTCAGAGGGACCAACATTTTCCCATTATAAGCGTGCGTGTGTGTGTGAGGAAGTCAGAGTGGGTACGTGGTATTTGGTAGTTTTCATTGTGATTCGGAAAGTGTTGGCTTGAGATTGATTTTCTGGGTGTTTATTACGTACAGATTTAATGGAGTAAAACTTGAGGATTTTGAATGTCTGTTAAGGATGGTGCCATAGTTATCTTCATATATGTTAGATGATCTAAAATGACCGTCAGGACAAACAGTTGAACTGCTGTCGTGCATACTTTAACTGACCAAGGCAAGAAACCGTGGCTTGGTTGCATTTTTCAAATCCGAACTAGAGTCCATAAAGATCAACCTAAAGCTTTGTGGGACACTTCTGTGGCGGCTTACCTGGACCTGTCCAGTGTAGAGGGTGGTGGAACCCAGCTGGGATGCCACAGGGGTGCCACTGGGATGTTGTGGCTACAATGGCATCAAGGCCATGGCCACCCAGCTCCGCTGTTGAGGCTTCTGCCACTTGCTGCTCTCAACCACAGCTTTAAAACATGAAAGCATAAGCACAAGTGTGGTGAGGAGCAGCTGGGGCACCTGGGGTGTTGAGCCTGGAGAAAAGGAGACTCAGGAGAGACCTTGCTCATGGCAACTCCCAGAGAGGAGGTCATAGTGAGGTGGGGCTTGGTCTCTTCTCCCAAGGAACAAGTGATAGGTGAAGACAAAACAGCCTCAAGCTGCACCAGGAGAGGTTTAGGTTGGACGATTTCTTCCTGGCAAGGGCTGTCGCGGGCTGTGCCAGGCTGGGCAGGGCAGTGGTGGAGTCCCCATCCCTGGAGGGGTTTCCAAGCTGTGGAGATGTGGTGCTGAGGGACAAGGTTTAGTGGTGCCCTGGCAGTGCTGGGGGAATGGCTGGACTTGATGATCTTACAGGTCTCTTCTAACCAAAATGATTAAATGATTCTAAATGTATTTTCCCACAGCTTCCCTTGCTGTGAGCACCATGTCATTCCTCCTTGCCTGGTTCTTCTTCCCTTCTATGATAAAATATTTCACCTCCTGCTTTTTTGGGGTGCTTAGACCATTTCTATGACATTTTATTGATACGGAGAGAGTTTTGCTACCTGAGGTGGCTGGCGTGGGCTGGCAGGGCCTGGGACAAGCTGGCAGTCCCAGAGGAGCCTCACCCAGACACTGCAAAGGGAGATGCCATGAGCCAGCTGCGGGTGAATTTCTTGTTCCTGGGTCTATCTGACATTATCTAAGCATAGTTTATCACTTGGAATAGGTGTGTAGTCTGGACTGGAGATGACCGGGTCTTCTTCTTCAACCCTACAATGCAGCTGTCAGTCTGGGAGAAGCCGGTGGACCTGAAGCACCGTGGTGACATAAATCGGATCATCGAGGATCCTCCTCACAAGCGCAAGCTGGAAGCCGCAGCAAGTAACTAAAGCCCTGTGATTATTTACCTCTATTTAAACTCAAACATCAAATGAAACTTGGTGGCTAAATACGTTCAGTCCAAGTTTGCTAACCATAATTAGAGTGGTTTTCCTTTTGAGATTTCATAGAAAGTCTTGCGTTGAAATTGATGTTTATTGCAAAATCCTTATTTTCACTGAAGTGCTGAGCTGGGGGATGGGGCGTTCTTGTTATTGGCAGCGAGGAAACAGGTGGCTTCTTACGCCGGATGAGTCCTTGATGTATAAAATACATCTTGGAAGACGCTGTCTTTCTGTTTTGTTACACTTATTTCCAAGGTGTACATTAGTGATGCGTTACCAATGCATTATTCAGCTGGTACGCAAACGCAGATACTCCATAGCTAATGATTATCCAACCGAGTTGTAGAAGAGGGGGACAAATCCCTGTAGTAAGTCTCTAATGAGTGCCAAGGGGTTTGGTGGAAACGTGGGTGCTTCCATCGCAGCATGACTCCACCAGTCACCTTCTAAACACTGCGGGTTCCTGAAGGGGAGAGTCGTGGCTAAAGAAAAAACATCCTTTTTTTCTCTACTATCCTTATCTTAGATGTTCGGTCCAGATTTAGTCCTTGCTGGTCACCAGCCCAGCATGCCAACCTGTGCTTGCCTGTGCAGTAGTGGCTCCAGAGTTTGTTCCACCACGTTTCTCTCCAAATATTGTTTCACCAGTTTACGTGGACTCCCTGTTACTGGGAGCTGCTCCGTGCCGCATCAAGGCTCCTTTTGTTCCCTGACGCTTTACGTTGGCTTTCCCATGGGAGCGGTGTCAGTAAGACCACCCTACTAGGAGGACATCTAGATGCTCGGCCCTCATTTGAAATGCTTCTCATCTTAATTAGCTGCTTGTAATTCTTGGATATTCTGCGTTACAGCAGTTTCAGGGGAGAGCCTCCTTCAGCTGATGCTTGTTCTTTAGTGGTGAGGTCTAGAAAAACGAAGGGGATAAAAAAAATGAGCCGTTTGTCATTCTATTAAAGTGCAGCTCCCAGTTAAGTACTGCAGAAGAGGGGCTGGGAGTGTGCGCTTGTGGACTTGAAACACTGTGTCTGCAGGAAGATAAAAGTCAGCGATAATCAGGATTTATGTTATCGGTATTAGCAGAAGTCAGCTGAAAAAAAGCTGCAAAGAATGGTTTTCCATCAGTGTAGTCCTTGTCTAATGTCATTACATTTGTCAATATAAATTTCAGTCATCAGATGTATAGATATCATTTTGGTATACGGCTCGAATAACTTTAGCTGTATATCTAATAATTCCAAAGCACGTCTGCTGAAGTTCATTCTTCAGGGGAAAAAGATAAAATATGTCTTTTATTACAGGATATATTGAAAAAATCAATTAATTACTGGCGAGGGGGAATGATAGCCAAAGACAAAACTGAGAGTCATTGTTCATGGTCTATAATTAATTAATGAGAAGGGTCTGTAGTCATTGTTGATATGTGCCACTTCAAAAAAAATCTATTTTTTGCTGTGTTCCAGCCTTTGTATTTATTATCTATATGTCCCACCAAGATTTGATTCATGCGCCAGTTTTTTATGACCATGGCTTTTCATTGTTGCTAATAGTCTTAATCTTCCTTGATATAATTGGGACTTGCGGTTGCTCAGTGTTTGAGACAGTCAGGTTCTAATTAGTCTATATTAGCCGCTGAGGTGAAAGGAATTATTCGTTACCATTTCTTTTAGCTTGTAATCTCGAGTAAATAAATAACACAAATGAGCTGTGTGTTTGCAACAATGGCTGCCAAATTTATGGGGCTTAGTCGCCGCTGCTGAGTTTTAATTGGAATTTTTAAATCAAAGGCACAAAAAAAGTTGGCAAGCACAGTTACTCATGGGGTGCTTTAGGTTATCTGCGCATCGCTCTGCTGGAAGATCGAGTGCATTTATAATTTAGGCATAAATGAAGAATTACTCATTTATCAATTACTCTGCCTCCACAAAGTCTTAGTTCTTAGGGAGATTTATGAAGGTGTCATGGCTCTTTACTAATGGGTTCCCACCAGGGCATCCTGTGGAATCAGGATGAGGCGCATCTCCCATAGAGACACAACCTCCTCCAGAGGTCGGCACCACTCCAGCTCCTCCAACAAGGACATCACTTGAGTAGAGGGACATACCAGTGACCAGCCACAGGCCAGGGCAGAGATGGTGTCTCCAGGACTTTCATAGAATCACAGAATGGTTTGAGTTGGAAGGGACCTTATAGATCATCTAGTTCCAGCCCCCTGCCGTGGCAGGGACACCTCCCACTAGACCAGGTTGCTCAAGGCCCCATCCAACCTGGCCTTGAACACCTCCAGGGATGGAGCATCCACAGCTTCCCTGGGCAACTTGGGCCAGTGTCTCACCACACTCAGGGTGAAGAACGTATTCCTAATTTCTAATCTAAATCTCCACTCTTTCATACCTCCATGTTCCCCGTTCCCACGTCAGAGCTGTCTGATAGGAGAGCACTATGTCTCCTGGTGACAGCTCTCTGTTCTTGTCTCCAATTATCATTGCTCCTCTGTCTCAGTACGGTCACAGACTGACCATAACATCCCCATTTCCCCCCAGAGATTCCTTAAAATGCTTCTTTTATTGCAACGGAGAAAAACATTTTTATGTTTTCCTATTCCTCCACCTGCTCCAGTGCTTTGTCTGGAGGTTTAGGCTGAGGAAGTCGTTTTTTCAGCTACTTAGAAGAAAGCTGACATTCTGACTACAGAATGTGGCACGTCGATGCACACTTGGTGTGATCCCTATTCAACGTCCCTTGTCATACAGTTTCCTCTGTCCCCACAAATATTTTGGACCCTTTAGCGTTCAGATAGAAATCTGAAGCACGGTCCCTAGAGTCAGCAGAGGTGAGCTCCTGGCCTTACGTGTGATACGTGGCTGCTGGGTCTCTACAGATCAGATGTTTGAGTGTGGTCGGTGGTTTGACATCGTTTTAACTCACCTGGTAAATGCTGGTGTTTCCTCTTTGTTCTGGATAATGAACCGGAATTCATGACATGGCTGGGATTAGCCGAATGATTTAATTAATCAGCACTAAGCTTGATAGCCCGGCAGACTGGGGCAGTGCTCTGCTTCTTGATTTCATTGGAAGATTACTGCCAGGTGATGTTCTCCCTCAAAGCTTTAAATCAATTACTAGATTTTGTGCTCGGCTGCCTCCCTTCCCTTTCAAAGTCTGTCTGTAATCTTAGCAGAGGTCCAGCGGTGCGATGTGATTCAGTAGGTTCCTGAGTGAGACTACAGATACCATTTGTCACATCTTACCAAGTTTGCCATGGCACTGAGATTTTAAGCGGCGGTGCTGACTCTAATCTGGTCCCATTTATCCAAGACAGCACACCCGTAGCAGTCACTCATGCAGGCCAAACGAGAAGGATGTGGTGTCTCTACCTTAGGGAGGCTTCTCTGGGAGAAGCCAAGGTGTGTCAGGAACCAGTGGATGGAAATAAATTCTGAAATCGGGGTATATTGTATCAGAGTTCTGACGTCTGAAAGTTATACCTTGGACACTTCTAGGATTCAGCTGGGCCATCTTGTCTAGACCAGGCTTTGGCCAAGAAAGGTTGGACCAGATGATCCTTGAAGTCCCTTCCAACCTGGTAGTCTCTGATACTATCGTTCTATGATTATGTATGGTAATTAAAGATTCGGTTTTATAGATGCACAGTTCACGTATTTCTCACAACAAAATTTTAAAATTATATACCTTTTTCAGAAATCTGTGAAAGATCTTGTCATAAGGTGTCTAAAGATCTTGTCATAAGGGAGACCTTCTCGCTCCCAACAACTCCCTGAAAGGAAGTTGGAGCCAGGTGAAGTCAGGCTCTTCTCCCAAGGAACAAGTGGTAAGATGAGGAAATGGCCTCAAGCTGCACCAGGGAAGGTTTAGGTTGGACATGAGGAAGAACGTCTTCCTGGCAAGGGTTGTGAAGGGCTGTCCCAGGCTGGGCAGGGCAGTGGTGGAGTCCCCATCCCTGGAGGGGTTTCCAAGCCGTGGAGATGTGGTGCTGAGGGACATGGGTTAGTGGTGCCCTGGCAGCGCTGGGTTAATGGTTGGACTCAATGATCGTAAAGGTCTCTTCCAATCAAAAATTTTATGATTCTATGACTTCAAATTTGAGTTCACCTTCAAGTAGCTGGAGAACTGCACATAGTTGTTTGTCATCACCAGTGAGTTTGCTGCTGTCCTGTGGAAATATCAAACAGGAAAGGCTCACTGTGTGGGCCAGATGTTGCACCACTTGCTTGCTTGACCCATCTCTGCTGAATTGCATTCCCCCAGCTGTGTCTACAGGTTGTTTTTCCCTGTTTCTTTATATTTGTAATCGGGTGTCCCCAAGAAGAGGTAATTCCAGTGAATTTATGTTTATTTAAAACATTATTAAATTCATCTGTGTATTCATAGTGCTCATATATTGTCAGGAATGTGGAGCTCAGACACTCCTTGGTTTGGGATGTCGTTCATTTCTCCTTATTATCATTTTAAGTTCCAGTTAGTGCTGCATCCATTTGCACATTTTCTGTGTGTTTTCTCCTCATGTGGTCTCTGTTCCTGGTCTTCCACACCCCAACATTACACTGTTGTATTTTTATTGTTCCTTTTGCAGTGATTTGTGTATCCTGTGTTCAAGCACTCAATACAAATAAACAGTAACATTTGCTGAAAGCACGCTAATAAACATGTAATTTCCCTAAAATAGGGAAACAAAATGAGCTAGGAACAAGGATCTTAAATTGAAACTTGAGATAAGTGGCCAAATTTCTGTCAGCTTCTATGATACAAAGAACAGACCCATTTTCTAGCAGATGTCTTGGAGCTTCATCTGATTTCGGTGAGGTCGGATTTCACAGCATCAAATTATTCAAACCTTTTGTCTCCATAACCGAAGTTCAAGTTTCTATTTATTTTTAATTTATCTTTTCATAGTTTCCTAAATAGCAAGACACATCTTCATTACCAGTCTCCTACACAAAGGCTGAGATCTGGTGTTTCTGGTATTCCCAAGATATCCATGTACAGTTCGAGGTTTCTGTTTCTCATCTAATTCATGGTGGACTACTGAAGAGTCCCCAGCATAAACCAAGCACTGGATGGACATGTCTTCTGGTGGCCTGTCCATTTGAATGCTGATGAAAACGGCAGTCTGTATATGTGAAAAAGAAGTTTAGATTCCAGAAATACCTATTCCGTGTGATTCACGTTTGTCATGACTGATGATGCAACCTCAGAGTCCTCCAAGGCTGAACATCCAGGTCAAACCTGGAGTGTAACGTTGCTTTGGAGTTATTCTGCAACATCAGGAGTTGGGGGGTGGTTCGTATCTCCACAGCCTTGCTATACTGGTAGTTGAATTTCTGGAAAAGCAGCTTTATATTTACTTCTGTAAGGAAGATAAATGGGCTAAGGAGGGAAGTGCTGGTGCAAGTTGAATCATTCGTGCTGCCAAGACTGAAATAATTTAGCAGAAATGTTTTTTAAAGGGAAGGGAGGAGGGAGTATCAAGTGAAACAATAACCAGATTGAAGTAAAATCATGGTGCAAATGACCCATGAACAATTTTTTCATTCAGAACATGAACAATGAGCCATTTTTTGGAATGAAAATGGTTGGTTTTATTGCTCTGTCTTTCATGTGGATTAGGGCGTTTCTGAGGATCTGATGAAATACGTGTTATTTTTAAGTGAAAAATAGTAAATACCTGAGCAATGGCCAAAGAGAGAAATGAAAGGTTAATCTGAGGAATTTGTATTCCCTTTTATCTAGCTCAAATCTAATAACTATTTATTTCTTTTTAGCAGATAAATGTGTTAGTTCTTGTCCAGGGGATGAAAATGATGATCTTAGCATCAAAACTAAGAGAAATAAGTAAGTTCTAAAGTTTACTTATCTCTGTGTAATGTTGGGGAGCTAAAATCTGGTACAAATACGTGCAGAGAGACATACAATTATTTTCTTCTGTATGGAAAGGGCACCAATAAATTACGAGTCATTCCTGAGGTATCCAATCTCCAGCAAACCCCGTGATTCTCTAAAATACCTGTTTCCCATGAACTGCATCCGGTTTTTGTCTGAATAACTCTGATGTACTTTAAAATGGTTAAAAAGAGACTGTAAGGATGTGTAGTTATTTCAAAGACATTGGATAAAAGCTTTATCCTCACTGAAGTGAAGCAGATTTTTTTCTCAGCGGCATCAGGGTTTCCAAGGCTTCAGTCGAGTCTTAGGAAGCTGTAGGCAGGCAGAGCTGCAGCCACGCTACCAGCTCGGAAATATCCAGAGGTATTGCTGTTACTGTGCTTTTATTTGACCTTTAGCACGATGTGTCTTTCAAATTCTCACGAAATAACAGGGAAAAAAAAAAAAAGGGAAGTCCCTCACCCTTTGCCAAACCAGCAACAAAATGAAGTAGAGTTCTGATCTAAGGAGTACCTTAAAACATTTCATTCTGTTTAACTTTTGGCTGGTAACGGCATATGGAGTCAGTTGTCCACGTGGAGTGACTGCGATTAAGGTACTGGTTTGGACCAGTAAAAAAAAAGCCTGTAAAATAAACCTGCATAGATAGTGCCACGCATTTGGGTGGCGTTTTGACTGGTAAGCACAGGAAATTTCTGTCTTTTCCGAGTGAAGATGTTGAAGATAATGATACTCTGTCATATGTTGCTACTCTTATCCTACCACACTGGGTGGTTCTGGTGCCCTTGTTAAGGGTTCCTGTAGATTTGCATTATTATGAAGGAAGAATCAGGTACTCCCAGTGCATTACTTAGACTATTGTACATTTAATGTTTGGTATAAAAGGGTATATTTATGCTTTATATATACGCCAGCTATGTAATTTTACATAGTATTTAGTAATGTAATATCAAAGCTTATATTTAGTATTAAAGTATTTAAGAATACTTTTATGGGTGTCAGTAGGTCTGATAATAACGGGCAAATATCACGACCTGCTGTATAGAAGCGGGTGTTTTCCATGTGCTGTCGAGGTGATGCCCTTTAGTGCCTGATGGAGAAAATAGAAGAACGTCTTTCTATTAATATATAGAAATGGAATTCTAAAACTCTGGAAGCTTGTTCATAAACTCCAGAAAAATGCACTTAGTCAGAGATTACGATGTCACAGCAGACTTGGGCTTACCGTGCTGTGTGTCAGAAGGTCAGGCAGCACCTCTTCCACTGTCTACTTGAGAATGAGGAACATTGTCTCGTCTTCGTTGGAGTTCCACGACTTACTCTTGGAGGAGCGGGTTACTTTGGGTTTTCCAGTCATTTATTTTCTTTACACTCAAAAGGACGTTGTTGAAATTAAGACCCAAATACAGACCATCACTTTGTGCCCGCTGCCTCTTTCGGTGGCTGCCACAATTACACAAAAACACCTCACTGCTCTTTCTGTTTTGAGATTTGCAGGCTTCCAAGGTCGTGTTAGTAAGCTCCCCATATGTGTCCATCTGAGTAGGAAGTCACATAGTTTGGCGTGCAGATTATTGTATTATTTGCTAAAGAAAATTGTATTCTTGTCATTTTTGTCATGAGAACAAAGTCTGATTGCAGCATCGCTTTCGATTGCGTGAGGGCTGCAGGAAAGAGGGGCCCTTCTGGTGCTTGGCTGGGGGAGTAGGGTGCTGTATTTCTCTCGGTTTCAGCTTGAAAAAGCTCCTTGTGTGTACTAGAAAGTGGATGGGGCCTCTCATGGATCATGTCACAGAATAAAATTTGCTATTACGATGTAAAAGTCATTGTCGTTCTGTGAGGAACGCCAGCTTGGTACCCCTCAAATCACCAGTAATGCCACGTCGTTTTAGGATAAATGTAAGTGTAATGTAATTATTGGGAGAAGAAAGATAATCACTAGAGCTCACATTACACACTGATCTCATTCATTGGCTTGGAAAGAAAAAAGTGTTTTCCGGTTGAAATTTCAAACTAAGTAGTGGTGGTGGTGAAAATTGCATCGGTAGAAAATGCAGTCATGCCTAGCAGGAGGCTGAAGTTCAAATCGCCTTCCTTTCATTATCCCCACGTCAACCTTGTGGTCATTTTAACACTCCTGATCTTTCCAGAAAGAGCCTTAATTTGCGCAGAGTTCATTCATTGCTCAAAGCATTCAGAGACAGCAGGATGGACCCAGAAGGTCTGATTTTGAGGTCTGAGTTGGCCAGCTTCTCTGAACTTCATATCCCCTCAACTTCATATCCGCTCAACTTCTGAGCTTCATATCCCCATCTCCAATCCCATCATCCTCACGGAGTAGAGTCCTTCCTATCTTCGAGGTTCCCATCCACTTGACCTCTCCCTGCAGATGACGAGAGCCCATGAGGGCGAATCTCCAGCCCTCTGAACAGGTGTTTTCCTCCAGTGCTGTGGGTGTGCAGCATTCATGGTCTCTGATAAAATTGTGGAGATGTTTATCTGCTGTGAAACAGTTCAGCTGCAGCGATGACACCAGTTATGTAGGACTGCACCCAAGGAGAGCATCGCTCCTACGCCGCTGCCACTTTATGGTGGCAACTTGCAGTAAACTGTCCTCTCCTGAAATTCCAAGAGGGTCTTGTAGGCAAAGGGACTTGGGCAATAAGTAGTGAGTATTTTCTCAGAAACACCTATTGATCAGCTGCAATCTTGGGAAAAGGCTGGCAGGACAAGCACAGACCTTCTGGCCCTGACCAAGAGCTGGCTCCTCGCCAGTGCTTTATTGCAGGTCTGGGCACGCGACGCATCGCCGGATCTCTTCCCTTAGGAGTGAGCTCGTGGGGTCCACGGGGCCGTCAAATCCAGATTAGTGTTGACTTTCAAGTTTGGGGGCATGAAAACAGAGGGAAGAGAAATAAAACAAGATGAGTCTCTTCAGTCGCTTGTTTAAAACCTCCACTCCTTGACAAATTTTATATAAAGCTGTCACTTTTCCGTAGCCTGAAATACAGCGCAGTGTTTCGCTGCTTTGATCACGCTGATAGACCATCCGTCCACACAATGAGCTGTCAGAGGGCCCCTGGCAGGGCCCAGTTCCATAACGAGCAGCAGGTTTGGGTCACTCCTCAGCTGCCAGCATCCTCACGCGAGGAAGTCCTGCCAGCCTGGAGGACTTTCTAGGGAGGGTTCAAAATCCCCTCCTGAGTTGATAATTACTGAACTGTTGTCTATCTTACCTTGTTAAAGAACAGAAGATTCCCAGGCTGCTGACCAGGGGACGGCTGAAATGGAGGAGAAAAATGAGGAAACGTCCCCAGCTCAGATCACGCCTCCCCTAGAAGAGCGCATCACTCATTTCCGCGACATGCTTCTGGAGAGAGGGGTGAGCAAAGCACTTACTTTCTTTGATGTATCCCATTTAGGAAAATAAGGCATCATCCAGGACCACTACAGGAACCGTTTCATGGCTGTGACTTAGCAGGCACAGGAAGAATTACTGGGAGGGGGTTTCTGTCTGTTAACCCCGTCAGTTTTGTGATGCTGTGCTGTGACTTTCCTTCTGGCTGTGCGGAACTGACAGCACTTTGCTGGTGCTGTTCCAAATGAATTCCTCTAGACAGACCCAAAGGTAACCAAAGGTGGTGGCTCCTCCGGCGCAGACCAGTGGCTCAGCAGGGCATGGCCACCGTACCCACACACCATCCTGGGGGTCCCACACGGACCCCAGAAGCGTCCATTACGTGGTGAACAAAGCACAGCAGATGTGTCGTGTGTATCACCCGAAAGACAGCACTGGGCTCCGAAACGTTCCTGGCAAGCTCTTTGCTTTTTTTTTTGTCATGGGAGAGGTTTCACCACCGCGAACTCCAATGATCCCAACAGCGGGAAGCCAAATTCACTTCTTGCTGCCCAGGGAAGTTGTGGATGCCCCTTCACTGGAAGGGTTCAGGGTCAGGTTGGGTGAGACTTTGAGCAACCTGATCCAGTGGGAGATGTCCCTGCCATGGCAGGGGGCTTGGAACTTGAGTCCCTTTAAGGTCCCTTCCAACCCAAACCGTTCTATTATTTCACTCTGTGATTCTATTGGCCATCCAAAATCTGCTCAGTCTGTTAGGAAAGGATGTACTGGAGTCTTGGGAGCACTAAGAAAACCTGTCCTTTTCCCTGGACCTCCCTGACCATCCTTGGACTTCTTTGGGAAGACCTAGCTGTTCCAGCTGAGGCTGAGGTGTGGGAGTGTGGGATGCTCTGGGCTTTGGGCTGAACAGGGACAACAGGAGGTGGCCACTCCATGACCAGCCAGCAAGGGCACCTGGACCATCGTTCCCTCCCACAGACCTGGTGGCCACGGAGCTGGTACAGGTTATGGGAGGGCTTGGAGTTATTGCAGCCATTTTACCATGACCTAATCAAGATTATGAGTTGATAGATGGAGCAGGAATTCAATTTGCAGATAGGAGCCTTCTGAGCAATGGTGAGATATGAATTATGGATCACGTAATTCATCTGGCAGCTGATTTTGTCAAGAGCTTCAGCCTGGTTTTTGTTTTCTGTGGTAGCACTTACAAACCCCTGTTGTTGAACTGGCCGCGTAAAGATTACCATCAATATGAGGAATTTTGAATACTGTTATTTCTAAACATAAAATCACCTCCACAAAAGTTCATCTCACAGTGTCCCTTCTTCCAGAGAACTGATGATCTTGAGTGTGAATGGAATTAATAAGCATCCCAGGTTTAGGTCCTAATCCTGCAAATGTGAATGGGTGTGTAACGGAGCAGTGTACGCAGATTTTATACCCTCCTCCACCACTCCACAAATACGTATTCTGTAGAAGTTCGTGCAATTTCTGAGAAGAAAAAAAAAATCCAAGGTGTCTGCTGTTAGGCAATAAAGCCTGTAAAATTTATCACTAGTAATCAGCAGACTTTAAAGGTAGATAATTAGAGCTTCAGAGGCTCAACAGTAAATTATCTCCACGCCAGACCTGCTTTATTAATACTTTTTGTTATTTATGCTTAAAAAATGCAGAAGTGCCATAAATGAATACTGGTGGAAGCCTTCTGCTGGCGGATTTTAAGTCATGGGGCACTAAGTCAGAATTTGATTGGGATGTTCTCTAATAGGATTCCCCAAGTGTTTCCAGTCTAAGAGTTGGACTTGCTCATAAAATAAGAAATTCAAGAAATTTACTGTTTGGCTTTGCTATTGTTTAAAAATGTATAGATAATAGGCTACTTTGCTTTCACCCTCAGCATTTTTTAAACGTCCAGACAAGCTGCTGGGAAGCACCAGCTGGGTGGCATCGCATGAAACGCGCTAAGGCCATTAGTGTTATTTAGACTGATTATTTAATGAACGTCTCCTGCCATTTTCTTGTCGTGTTGTTATTTCTCAAGAAGTTCCTTGATGGCATTACAAAGAGCTTGAACTTCTTCAGCATAGTTCTGAATCCTCCTAATTAAGTTATACCGACAGAAGAATATTTATTGTAACATTTTTAAACCATATATGATTTTTACTGTAGTTCCAAGATGACGACACTATTCTTAAGTCTGTGTCTTATTTTAAATAGTTTTTCTGCTTTAAAATGTCATCTCTGTTATCCTCCTGGAAGTTTACAAGTTTCCACAAAGACCAGGTTGCTCAAGGTCCCATCCAACCCGGCCTTGAACACCTCCAGGGATGGAGCATCCACAGCTTCCCTGGGCAACCTGGGCCAGGGTCTCACCATGCTCATGGTGAAGAACTTCTTCTTAATTTCTAATCTAAATCTCCCCTCTTCCAGTTTGAAGCCATCACCCCTCATCCTATCACTACAAGCCCCTACAAAAAGTCCCTCCCCAGCTTTCTTGTAGGCCCCTTCAGATGCTGGAAGGCTGCAATAAGGTCTCCCTGGAGCCTTCTCTTCTCCAGGCTGAACAAGCCCAACTCTCTCAGCATGTCCTCACAGCAGAGGGGTTCCTGCCCTCAGTGTCAGCAGCCAGCATTTATTTTAGGTCTGCAGAACGTGAAATGTAATAATTACTAAACAAAAAAAATCATAAATGATGATTTCATGATCAATTAACCCACACTTAACCAGCCTTGAGTGCAGACTGGCCTTTGTACTGGGAACGAAGCTGATGTCCAAGAGAGAGCATAAAAGACACATTTAAAAAATGGATTCCTGCTGCTGATCCTTCTGGAGGGGGACGAACCCCGAACTTGGGCCTTGGCCACCTGCGTGGGTGAGGCACAAGCTGGGCGAGGATGATGTGCATCCAGAAAATTAGCCTGGACTTTGAATTTTCCAATTTCTAACCACTCTAAGAGGAAACTCGGTCCACAGAAACCCGCTTTGCTGCATCAGAGCGTTCTTGTTGGAGTGCTAATTACTCTATTTTAATGATACTTCACGTACTTAATTTTTTTAGTGCATTTACTCTTCTTTGTAATTAGATGGAGTGATTAGAATATTTTATGTTACTCTGGAGTTTTCTATAACAAACTAATTAGCAATGATGCTGTGCAAGGTACGGAAATCAGGCTGGGGATTCAAGTCCTATGCTCGCAGACTGTCCTAAAAGCCCTGGGCAAAGGGAACCGGGCAAGTGAGGGACCTGCTTGGCATCGTGCTGCTCCTTACAGCTCCATCACTGTATACAGGGGTTTTGGAGAAGATGGAAGAACCTCTGTAGGAGTGTGATATTCTCATTCCATGTGGCTGTGGGAACATATGGTTGATGCATTGGCTTGGGTGGACACTGGGCTCTGGTGGAACCTTATAGCGACCTTCCAATACCTGAAAGGGGCCTCTAAGAAGGCAGGAGGAGATCTGTTCACAAGGGTTTGTAGCCACAGGACAAGGGGTAATGGCTTTAAGCCAGAAATGGTAGATTTAGGCTGGATGTTAGGAAAAAGTTATTTAATATGAGGGTGGTGGATCAGTGGAACAGGTTGCCCAGAGAGGTGGTGGAGGCCCCATCCCTGGAGACAGTCAGGGTCAGGCTTGATGGGGCTTTGAGCAACCTGACCTAGTTATAGATGTTCCTGCTTATTGCAGAGGGGTTGGACTCGATGGCCTTTGGAGGCCCATTCCAACCCAACACATTCTATGATACTACGATTCCCAGGATCCTGCTCCAGGAGCTGGATTCAGTGGGAAAGGGCAAAGGCCTCACAAAGGAGGAGGCGTGACAGCCACGCTGGTGGAGAGACCTGGCACATTTACTACAGAACCATGGTGCTTTGAAGATGTTCGCTCTTAGTCCTTCAGTGTGTGCGTGCATTGACAGCCTCATTTGGGTTATAATTTAAATTTTGGGGAGGAGGGAAGTTAAAGCTGAGATAATTGCTTAAATGGAAATTGATGCTTCTGTTGTACAAAGGGGATAATAAAACGGCATTTTCCTTTCTGCCACAGATTCTTTCCATCCAAAATGTGGAACAGGCATCTCCCAGATACTCACTGAGATGTCCTAGAGCAAATCAATACTAATGGTGTGGGGGCGACCAAAGCATTGCCAGAAACAGATTAAAATTCAGCTCCCAACTGCTCCGAGGCATCCTTTAGAGGGTTCATTAGTTTTCTGAACTACTCTTTTGCTTCACCTTGGAACATTTTCTTCTTTCACATCCTTATTAAAATTCCTTAATGCAGCTGTGTTTGTGTACTTCACAGGTTTCAGCATTTTCTACATGGGAAAAAGAGTTACACAAAATAGTATTTGATCCGCGCTACCTTCTACTGAACTCAGAAGAACGTAAGCAGGTGAGCCATACCTCCAGCGTGACTTCTGATTGGCAGCGAACATCTCCCAAATTAACCGTAATAACAGAGTAATTATCTCGGTAGGATGAAAAGAACTGCATGAAATTAAAATGTCTTTTTTGAGTTTTTTTTCAGTGAGACTCACAGTTTAGGCTCTTTGAAAAGCGGGTGGTGACAAGTGAGTTTGCACACAGAGATGAGCCATGGTCTACTGGGTGGTGGGAACAACTCCCACGACTCCCCCTGAGGCTGGGAGGCTGGGCTGTAGAAAGGGAAATGGCCATAAGGCAACGTTTCCACTCTGAATTATTTAAATATTGTAGAGAGACTGTTTCATTTTTATTACTTAGGATATTTTTTGGCGGTATTTGCTGCTGTGCTTTGCAATAACTAAAATTGCTGGACATAAATGGACCGAGCACTGTGGCTGTGCTGCTCTCTCTTTGAAAGGGTTTATTTTTTCTGGCAAGCTGCAAAGGGAAGAGGACTTCTCGCTGCCTTGTTTATTTGGGCATTAATTATCACTAGAGATCTAAAAGGACCCGAGAGCTGCAGAGTGGTCTAAAAAATTTAGGAGAGATGTGAGGATGTTGCAGAGAAGGTGAAGGCTTCTGTTCTGTGGCTATTTCTCTTCCTTACCAGTCTTTTGTCATCCTGGAGAAGGAAGAATTTTGAATATTGTCCATTTTTGAATTTTGAATATAAAATTGTCCATTTTTTTAAAGAAACACAATGAAAAATGTCCTTATTCCCATTCCGTTGCACCGGGGCCCATATTTTCTTGCGAGTCTCCAGAGGCAGGTATTTACTGAGGGATTGGGCACATCCATCTTTATTTACTCCCTTTCCAATATTTTCTTTCCTAAGAAAAAAGAGTGAAATAAAATAATACGGAAATACGGGAATGAAAAGGTAAGAGAAACTGCTAGAATGGAAAATACTGCTAGAGAAGAGACTAAGCAGAGAGGTTTTTTTTTATTTCAGGGAATCAGCCAGGGCAAAACCCAGACCTTGATGAGTCAATCAAGATGTATTACTTTGCTCGTATTGCCAGCCTTGGAGATGATACAATAAAAATACACCATGAATACACATAATATAACGGGCTTGAAGCACAGCTGAGGGGGACCTTGCTTGTAGGATATATTTCGTACTCAAGGAAAGGGTAATTTAAAGCAAGTAGTTGTAGTCCTGTAGGTAGAAACCCATAGTCAGGTAGAGGTTGGTCTGAGAGTGACAGTAGTTCAAGCTCAGAGCTAAGGTGGAAGAGGGTCACTGTGGGTTTGCTCTGCTGCAAAACAGGGTTGGGAAAACCAGCGAGCCTGGGAGCACGTGCCGGATGTGTAATGTATTTTAGCTGCTAAGCTCAAAGTTAAGATTTCTAGATGTTCATCGTGAGTAGGAAGGAGGAACTTTCTACAAGGGCTTGTAGTGATAGGACAAGTGGTGATAGGCTCAAATGGGAAGAGGAGAGATTTAGATTAGAAATTAGAAAGAAGTTTTTCCCTCTGAGGATGGTGAGACCCTGGCCCAGGTTGCCCAGGGAAGCTGTGGATGCTCCATCCCTGGAGGTGTTCAAGGCCAGGTTGGACGGGGCCTTGAGCAACCTGGTCTAGTGGGAGGTGTCCCTGCCATGGCAGGGGGCTGGAACTGGATGATCTTTAGGATTGTTTCCAACCCAAACCATTCTATGATTCTATGAGTAGTAGCCATTTAATTAGACCAAATTTTCCTCCAAGAAGTAGTTTAAGAAGAAAATGAGACCCGGACAAGACTAGATGTGAGATGTAATGAAGGCACTTCTTGAAGCGCGACTCAAATTAGTAGAAGACATTATTTAGGTTTATGGAAACATTTACCTTCACGGGTGCTGACTGTGGGGCCTGAAGAGCCAGCATCTGGGTACTTTTTAAATTGTGCAAATGAATTTACATTGGAGGGCGTTAGAGGTGAAAAGAGGCTCACAATGAAAGTAAGGAGTAAGTCTGAGGGAAATTCCTTCCTCCTGACGTGAACTTGTGTGGAGGTGGGTTTGAATGAGGAACGTAACGATCTGTTATTGAACATCCACGGTTTGCTCCGCTTGCTTACCAATATTTTCCAAAGGATTATTAGCAATTGAAAGATGCTCCTCTGCTTAAGCAAGGAACAGTGAAGGGTAAAGGAGCGATTGTATTAAAATAATGAGCTATCCGTTAATTTTGATTTATTACCTTCATAATAGCTTCACTGGTACCAGGAAGACAAGCGATAACAATGTCACCTACTTTATTTGTTCCATTTTTTCCACGTCCCCTTACACTCATTGCATACAGCATAGTATATTTGGATTTCCTAGGGTTTTTACAGTACTTCTTTCACGGCCATTTTTTGACATTTACTTTTCCAGCACTATTTCTTCCCTTTTCTACATACCCCACTAAATACCCGTTGTACTTTGGTTGCTTTCCTGAAGCGCAGATTTTCACCTGTGCATCCTCAGGGCTGATGAGAAAGCAACTGTGGTAGGAACCGCAGTAATCAGATTTAATGTATGTAATTTGCAGCGAGAAGCATGGTGAATATGGAAAACTAAGAGCGTTCTGAGGAGCAGCTCCCTTTACTCAAGAACTTTTAGAGCGTGAAACCAGCAGGGCCAGTTTTTTGGTATCAAAAATGGGATTAAAGTGGTTGGCAGAATTTTGTGACGAGGTCAACCCCTCAATTCCTTTTTGAAACACCGCAAAGCCTGATGCTGAGCTCCCTGCTGCATATTTAGCTGCCAAATACTGTTACGGGAAGATTCTTGACCCTTCCAAACACATTAAAGCTTTTGGATGTATGTGTACGGAGGATCGTGTGTAAGCTGGTGGTGTTTTGACAACTGATTTGAGAGGTCTTCAGGCTTTTGGGGGGGTAAACCACAGGATATGGGTGTTTAGCATTATAGACATTTTCAGGAATTCCAGCAAGGTGGGAAGACACGAGATCCGAACTAAATAACTGCACAAAAATCATAGAATTGTGTAGGCTGGAAAAGACCTTTAAGATCAAGTCCAACCGCTTATGTCTGCGATGGGCACGAAATAGCAGGAAAGCCAAACAATGCTGCAGGCGTGAAAAATCAAGCAGGACACTGAAGTCAGGAAATTCTGGTTGCAGTTGATGTACGACTGAAGATGTTCTCTGTCCAAGCTCCTTGTGCTGTGCGGACGCACGGTCAGGGCTGCACGAAGCAGGTTGAGCTGCACGCGAGTAGGCCCGTGCTGAGGGCAGATAAGAACGGCAGTTCTCAAGATTGACATCGATACCACCCAGGCTTTGTTAATGACGCTGGGTCTTGTTTCCCTTCCTTGCAAAGATATTTGAACAGTTTGTCAAGACCAGGATCAGAGAAGAGTACAAAGAAAAGAAGAATAAGTTGTTGTTGGCCAAAGAAGAATTCAAAAAGCTCCTGGAGGAGTCCAAGTTGTCACCAAGGTACGGCGTTGCCTCGTGATTTGTTCAGATAAGCTTTCTCATTTCTCCTGTGCTCATCAGCCCCAGAATGTCCTCGACCTGAACGTACCTTTTAGAGCAAGGCTGGACATCCCGGGTTACGATGCGGTGCTGACGTCTCCTCCCTAGAATTTTACAGTATTTTGTTGTATTACTGGGAAAGGGAACATTCCATCTCTCCCTCTCTGTTCCTTTCTCTCTCTCTCATTCCGAATATGTAACATCTTGCAGAGCACGTTTATTTTATATGCAGTTAAGTGCTGCAGTGGTGGAACACACACACGTGTATTGGGTATATCAAATCAGAACCCGCGTGGTAAATCTCATTTCTGTTAGGCGTGCAGGTGGGACTAGTGACAAACTGTACCTAGGGTTGTTCCTGGCTGGGAGAGGAATATAATTTAACAAAGTCAGTATTAATGCCACATTACTAAGTTAAAAGAAAGCATGCCGTGCAATCATTTCTTTTTCTACATGGCTTTTTATGTAATGGATCCAGAACCGCACAGTAGCGAATGCGGCGCTTAGGATGGTGCTTTCTGATTTGTAAATTATATGAAAATAAAGGTTTTGTGTATTATAAATCTGTTGAAATGAAGAAATTATAGATTCCTCTATTAAAATATGCAGGTAATTGCCCAGCACTACCTGCCTAGACACACAGCAGGCTCTACTGAAGTAATAAGAAGTTTTTTACAAGGAAACTGAGAATATTCTGGGTGCATGTAGCAGCTAAACGCTGGTTCCAGCAATGATGTTTTCAGTCTGCAAGGGCAAAATCCTGCTGGTCTAGAGAACAGAGAATATTTTACCCGTTAATTGTGGTGTTGTGCTGACTGCAAGGCCACAGCATCAAAGAAACCCATCTACCTGCGCTGGGCTCTGGCTTGATTTTGATATGCAATGAGGTAAATAAATCAAAACTATTTCCAATAAGAAAGAAAACGGGCCTTTCCCCGAGAGACCGGTACAAATCCACGCGTTATTTAGAGCCCTGTTTTAGCCAACAGTAAGTATTGCAAAAAGCCAGGTGGCAGAGGCCAGGGACTGAAGAAGGTCATTGCTGGGAGGAGCGAGGCAGTGGATCAGGGTTGTTGCCCTTCCTGTCATCGCTTTCCTCCTCTCCTTCATTAATTCCAGTTTTCCATCATTTCTCGTGGTGCTGTGAATGCAACAGAGAAGAAAATGAAGCTAGAAAATGCTGCTAGAAGAATGTACACCTTGGAAATGTAAAAAGTCCAGGAGTTTGAATAAAAAAAAAAACCTCTTGTCACTGGTCTGTGGATTACAGTGCCAGTTCTTGATAGTCCCTGCCATAGAATCACAGAATCATTCTGGTTGGAAGAGAGCTTTAAAATCATCAAGTCCAACCATTAACCCAGCGCTGCCAGGGCACCACTAACCCATGTCCCTCAGCACCACATCTCCACGGCTTGGAAACCCCTCCAGGGATGGGGACTCCACCACTGCCCTGGGCAGCCTGGGACAGCCCTTCACAGCCCTTGCAGGAAAGAAATTGTTCCTCATGTCCAGCCTAAACCTCCCCTGGTGCAACTTGAGGCCATTTCCTTTTGTCCTGTCACTTGTTCCTTGGGAGAAGAGCCCGACCCCACCTGGCTCCAACCTCCTCTCAGGGAGTTGTCAAGAGCCAGGTCTCCCCTGAGCCTCCTTTTAGTAGGTCCAGAGAAAGGCAACGAAGCTGGTGAAGGGCCTGGAGCACAAGTCTTAGGAGGAGTGGCTGAGGGACCTGGGGCTATTTAGTCTGATGAAAAGGATCCCCAGAACCCCCCGCATTCTTAGCGTCTGTATGAAAAGTAAAGGAAGGTCCAGGTCAGAGAGCCCGGGCGGGTTAATGGTGTCGCAGCTCTAAAACATCTCTCTTTTCTGCAGGACGACGTTCAAAGAATTTGCGGAGAAATATGGACGAGATCAGCGGTTCCGCCTTGTGCAGAAGAAGAAGGACCAGGAGCATTTTTTCAACCAGTTCATACTTATTCTTAAAAAGAGGGACAAAGAAAACAGGATAAGGCTACGGAAAATGAGATAAAACCCCTCGGAACTGGCAATAACCGCAGGCGCCCGTGCTGTGACTGCAGTAAGAACTTCACACGGAGGTTAAACTTGCAGCAGCTTGGCGAGGAAGTGGCTGTCCCCGAGAAAAACTTTCTCTGCTCGGAGGTTGCTGGATAGACGTCGAATTCGGGAAGGTTGTTCGGCAGGAATCTGAAGGATATTTTGTTCTCAAAGAATTAATGTTTCATATTGAAGCTCTCTTTTGTACAACATCCAGAGTTTGATGCATTTCTAATTGCCATGATATGTCAATCCCTTAATTGTTTTAATTATGCAAATTACTTGTAATATACACAAATTATGAATCCGGTGCCGATTTGTAATTAAGCAGAAGCAGATGCCATCCATAACAATCTCAAGATATTCCCGTCGTTGAGGGGAATTATCTCAAGCAATCTCTTGGCAACTTTCTGCGTTACCATCAAGCGTTCAGAGGTTCGGTGCTAGGCAGGAATTCATCACCCGGTGTTCATACGTCTCTGTCCGGTTCTCTGCGTAGTAGTAATAAGGTATTAATTGTTAATCTTAGTGAAGAGTGTGAAAATCTTGGCATATGTTCCATAGGAAAACTCTTAAATCTCAGAACTCACTTTCCCGTGGCCGGTGCTTTCAGCAGCAGCACTTCTCCGTCAGGGTTCCTGAACCAGGTTCCTTCGTCGACGCCATCACGGTACGATTTGAATTCTGTCGCTGTATGTGAAAAGTCTGCATGAGATTTTTCTCATCATCTTTGTATAAATAAATATTTAACTTTTTTAATTAATAAATATTTTAAGCCAATTCTCAGGGGGTTTTAAGTCTCCAAACTTTTTGAAATACCGGGGGAGAGAATGCAGGGCTCGTGGTTTTGGCTGGAGGGAGGGAAAACCGGGCAGAGTTCCTACTGCTCGTGGTTTGTAGGCAGATCCCACTACCATCAATTTATTGAGGGCAGAATAATTGCTCTGGCTACAAAGGTGGGATGTCACTTCTGAACTTCGTACTCATTAAATTTATAGATGTCTGTTTGCTCGGAGTGATATGGAACTCCGACTAATGGAAATTTTTCTTTAGAAGTGCGCTGGGTGTTTTTTATAATCAAGGAAATAAAAGGTATTTTCTAATGCTTTGATAAAATTAATAATTCAAAGAGTACTCAATGTAAGATGCATTTTAGAAAGGATGTAGAGTTTCAAACTTCCGCATGAAAAAAAAAAAGATTGTAATTCATTTCTCTGAGAGCAAGACCTGACCCACAGGTGCAGGTAGTGTGAGTGAGGAAACGTGTTGCTGATGGAATCCCTGGTTGAAGAGGTGCTGCCAGTTCTCACCACTGCGAGTGAGGGTTGTACTTCTGGACCCAGCAAACGGGAGTGCGGGCTGGTAGGTAACAGTGATTTTACAGGTCTTGCGAGGCCTGTGATAGCCACTCACAGAATCCCAGCATGGTGGGGGCTGGAAGGGACCTCTGGAGATCATCTGGTCCAACTCCCCTGCTCCAGCAGCTCACCCAGAGCAGGGGGCCCAGGATCGTGTCCAGGCAGGTTTGGAATCTCTCCAGAGAAGGAGACTCCACAACCTCTCTGGGCAGCCTGGGCCAGGCTCCCACACCCTCACACCAAACAAGTTTCTCCTCCTGTTCAGATGGAACCTCCTGGGTTCCAGTTGGTGCCTGTTGCCCCTTGGCCTGTCTCTGGGCACCACTGACAAGAGTCTGGCCCCATCCTCTTGCCCCCCATGGGCCCTTGAGCTCTTGGTGAGCAGTGATCAGATCCCCTCTGAGGCTTCTCTTCTGCAGCTCAGCAGCCCCAGGGCTCTCAGCCTTTCCTGGGCACAGAGATGCTCCAGGCCCCTCAGCATCTTTGTGGCCTCTGCTGGACTCTCTCCAGTAGTTCCTTTTCTCTCTTGAACTGGGGAGCCCAGAACTGGACCCAGTACTCCAGAGGTGGCCTCGCTGGGGCAGAGTAGAGGGTGAGGAGAACCTCCCTCTACCTGCTGGCCACAATCTTCTTAATGCATCCAAGAGACCGTTGGCCTTCCTGGCAACAAGAGCCCATTGCTGGCTCATGGTGAACTTGTCCACCAGCCCTCCCAGCTCCTTCTCCCCAGAGCTGTTTCCCAGCAGGTCACCCCCTCACCTGTCCTGGTGCAGGGGGTTATTCCTCCCTCACTTACAACTTTATTTAACAGTTATTTTTACATCACTGGAAGGGGCCGGTTTGGTCCCACCCCTGTGAGGCTCTGGAGTCCTGCAGGAATTATGTAGAGACAAAAGCTGCTCGCTTCTGTGTATGGTAGGACTGGGCAGCAGAGAGCCAGAGAAAAGATACAGGTCTTTCAGTAGACCTGAAGACAGGGGTCTTCATAATGGTTTGCAAATTTTCCTGTGGAAAAGAAAGAAAAAAAGAAGCAGAAAACCAATGAGATCTGGCTTTTATGACTGAAAACTTTTCCATTTCAGTGGCTTGTGCTGTTCCCTGGTGTGAATGTGTGTGCCTGTCCAGAGCCTACACTGCCATCCCCTACTTCGAGCATGAATAAAATTGTGATATTGGGGATTCTGCTTGTGTTTAGCATTTCCTGACCATGTCAGAAGTCCTCATCATCATGTAAGTATGATGGCGAGTGAATAATTTCTCCGATTTCCTTGTGGAATTCTGTGAAACACAGGAGGTGATCAGTGCTGGTGGTGATCCGCGTCTGTTAGAAAGGCTCCAAGTGTGGCTCACTCTTCTTGTGTCTAAAATGGAGGAGTATTAAAATAAACCAACTCGCCTCGTGTTACAACAGAAGGAAATTTGTACATTAAGACACATTATAATGCAAAATGCTGAATGTCACGGAGGTAAAATACCTTCAGAGAAGCGCTTGAAGTTTGTGGAAGCGTGTGATCTCATTCCCAGTTAATATTTTTATGGCCTGTTCATTTCACAGTACCCTGAAGAAGTCCTAATCTCACTTCAGGTGCCTCAAAACAAAACATTCTCCTCTTGTGATTAATACGTAAGAAAAGTGACTTTGTCAGGAGCAACTGCTCCTTGCTCTTCATCTGGAGTCTCCTCAGGTGAAGGCAGAGCCCATCCTCCACATTACCTTCTCCTGTTCTCATATAGAAATAGTTTTGGCGAGCTCAAGGAGGTACCTGGATAACAATACGAAACAACAAAACCATTTTAGATTTTAAGTTAAAGAACAGAGCCCCGGTGTGGGTGGGACAGAGCGACCTCTGTGCTTGCGAGGATGCGCTGCTGGGGAAGCAGGAGCCAGGGCTTGGGGAGTCAAACAGCTTTTATGTATCCTCTGTATAATGCAAAAAACTCCAAGGAGTCAAGGGGAACCATTACATCCGCTTCATTTATATACCACGTATAAAAATTATCAACATACGGGCGTTGGCATGGCGAATATCAAGGAATTAGCATTCATGTCTGATGTGCCAAAGAAACATTTCACAGCTTTTTAGTGCAGTCCAAGATGAATACAGGTGCTTTTTGCTTCATCACATTACCATAAAATCATAGCATTGTTTAGGTTGGAAAAGACCTTTAAGATCATTGAGTCCAACCCAGCACGGCCAGGGCACCACTGAACCATGTCCCTCAGCACCACATCTCCACAGCTTTGAGACCACTCCAGGGATGGGGACTCCACCACTGCCCTGCTCAGCCTGGCACAGCCCTTCACAGCCCTTGTGGGGAAGAAATTGTTCCTCATCTCCAACCTAAATCTCCCCTGGTGCAACTTGAGGCCTTTTTCTCTTGTCCTATTGCTTGTTCCTTGGGAGAAGAGCCTGACCCCACCTGCCTCCAACCTCCTCTGAATTAGTATAGTACATAGCACATAATAACCCTTAATATTCTAATTGTTTCTAATCGTATTACTGTAATAAAACATAACTACTGGACAGTCAAGAAGGCCTTGAAGGTTGCAAGTGCCTTTGAAGGTGGTGGTTCCCCAGGGAGCACCTGCATGGTGTGACTGTCACATTCAATCTGCACCCATTCAGTCTGTCACTGGGGATAACTTCATGGCTGATTTGGAAATCACACAAAAATGGTGTCCACAAACGTGTGACCATCACACGTTAGGGGCATATAGTGGATGCCAGGAAATTACAGCTATATAGGTGCAGGGGAGGTCACCTGTGGAGTCCTAGCTAATACCCCAGTGCTGCTGCAGAGCGCTGCCTTTGTGCTGGGTGCAGCGTTGGCGGCTGCACAGCTCTCCCACCAAGCACACAGACAGCTCTGAGCTTCTCCACGACACTTTGGAAAGCTCTGGGCTCCATTAAATGGCCAGAGTTGGTCATTTTTCTCAGGAAATACAATTTTTCCAGAATTAGTTATTTCCGTTCTGCAATATAATCTGAATTTTCATATGCTGGGATGCGCACTTCAAAGCATCTTAGCCAAGATATAGAAGGACAGAGAAACAGGCTTGCCTGCGTGATGGTGCAGTCATCACTGGGGAGACCACACTGAAAACAATTTTGAGTGGAGCTCCCCTGTGTGAGGGGATGCGTGAGCAGCTGGACCAGGGAAGCACAGGCTCCATCACCAAGGAGAAAAGAGGTGCTCGTGTAAGAGGAGACTCCAACTGCCCCCTCCTAAAAGCCTCAGCCTTTGTTTGGCCGGTGCAGTTCAGTCTCGAAAGGGAGGTCATCGTTCTGCCCGACCACGCGAGGAGAAGGCAGCAGAGTAGGAGATGACGTTTACCAAACCAACAACTAACAGCTCGACAAGAACAAACCAGAGTAAACTGATTTTCATGAGCTAGGCATTAATTTTCAGGACTCTTTTTACTTTCTAAAATGAGGGCACTCTTCCTTTTAGCTGGGTAGCCCAGAGGAAAATCTAATTATTCCTGACTCGAGTAACCCGTTGAATTCTTTTCTGGAGTGGCTTCAAGAGCATAGCAGCACTCTGGTGGATTGTGACTGGATCGCTCAAATTATTGTTACAAACGTCCATCTTCAGCTCTCCAGGAATCCCACGTTTCCTAATACCTGTCACATCAAAGCAAGTGCAATCCATCTCTTAAGTCCTGGGCTCGCCAGGATCACCTGGTACGAGTGGATGGATGAGGGAGATTCGTTTCTCCCAAGCCGCTGCCCCACGCAGGGGTGGGAGCCTGCTGCGGGTCATGCTCCCCCATCTTCCTCCAATCCAACACAATTTTCAAACCCTGGTCTATTTACAACAGCCTGATCACCTCCAAGCCCCTCTACCAAGAGTTCTCCAACTCAGACATGGGGAATTTTTGACCCCAGTAGCAAGGAACACTCAAACTCATAATCCAACCTCTTCTCAGCTTCCTGTATCTGATAAATGAAGGTAAGTACCAAGACTGATCCCGTGAAGGCTCCCACTTACCTGTGGCCATCTCTAGCTGTGGGCTCAGGTGCGACCTGTGACCCTGCCCTGGTCACAGCCCAGCCAGGAATCACCTGGGCCAGGCGAGAGGAGGTGACCTGGGGGTTTCTGCAGTGGGTGTGCTGGGCCCACTTCTCCTGAGCCTGTGATGAGCAGTGATCATCTGGCTGCCCAAAGCAGGAAAAGGTCAAATTATACAGGATTCGTGAAAATGAGAATGAATAAAAGGTGTGTGTGAGGGAGGCTTTCTTTTTTTTTTCTTTGTTGGTAGTGTTGGAAAAATATTCCAGGAGGATCCCGAGTGGTCCTAAAGGAGCCAATAAAACTGTGTAACAGCCTTGAATTTGCTGTTACTACAGGGGAGGGAAAGGGAAAAATAACTAAAACTGAATCTGTAACAGGATTTTTATTAAGTATAGTCTGTCGTAAGAGGGAGAATGCTGTTCTAAAGTACCTTTGCTATGTTTTAAAGTCGCAAGAAAATGCAATGCAGTCAGCAGCTGAGTCCAAGCCTGTCGTAGCAGCCAGGGACGGAACTAAAAACGAGTTTGGGGATGCAGGCAGCAAGGCTGAGCTAAGAAACCTCCGGAAAGAAACCGCTGGTGTTGGTGAACCTCGCAGAATACGGGATTTCTTAGGACTGGAACAATCTTTTCTCGAAATGAGACAATTTGGATCCTATAGCGTTTATTCAACACCGTCATATTTCAGTAAACCCGATCCTGGGCTGCCTTGTTGAAAAAGTGGTAGAACTCGGAATACCTGGGGGAGAACCTTCAATGCCCCCTGTTCCTTTAAGTATTCCCTGTGTGGAGGAGCCCCAGCTGTCTGCAATCCCTCCTGACAGACCTTTGGCTGTTTGAGTTCTCTGAACCTGCACAAACAGAGATTTCAGGGGTCTTCAGCTGAATCGTTCCCTGGTCTAGCTGCTCTTAGCAGGCAAGGTCGTTCCCTCCCAGCTATGGGCTTCTCTTGCTGCAGTTTAAATCCATTATGGCTTGACCCACATGGACAGCAATAGTTATACTGTTTATTTTGCCTGGAAACTTGATCTATTTTAAATAGTTGGCTCCTTTTGTCTGAGCAATGCCCAGGACAAGGACACAGGCTCAATCATGCCTTGAAGCTGCTCTCACCCCAGCCCAGCTGTGTGTGCTGGACGTGCTTGGTGCCTTCCCTCTGCTCGCACGACCACGTTCATCGAGGTACTGCTTTCCTTGCTCCTCGCTGGACTCTTCAGTTGCTCCATGATTTCCTATCCGTGCTGGACTTGGCGTTCTTTTGCTCAGGTAAGCGCTTTGGGGTTTTTTGGATGTCTGCTCTTCCTCAATTTTCAAGTTGGAAAAGAAATGATGTGTGTGACAGTTCCCAGCTCAACCAACACATAGAGAACAGCTCTGAAACCTCAAAAAGCCCCACCTTTTCTTGGGGACATGTAGAGCAGATGTGTTTGTAAGTTGGTCGGGTCACTGGGAACCCACTCAAGAAGAAAAATTAATTTGGGGTGGCCACAGGGTGCATAGCCAGGTGGAGCTGGTTTTGTCTCCCCTTTATTAAAAAAAAAACCCCACCAAAAATTGAGGAAGTTGGAATCTAACGCTAAGTTGAGGTGAACTAAGGCTTGTGCTTGTTGCATATTAGCTTCCCATGCTGTTGAAATATAAATAATCCCTTAGCTTCAATAATGCTGTTTCAAGAGTAATCTGTTTACATGCTTAGCAGGATTATATTTGGCTAAAAATGAGATAAATAGAAGGAATAAACTAAAGGTGATAATCTTAAGAGGTTTTTTCTCTTTAGGAGTAAATTCTGAGCAACACAGGTGATGGGAAAATACAAAAGACTGTTAAAGGCACGTTTGGGGATTTTTCTCTGCTTCTTGGCCTCCTGACAAGGCTGCAGATTTTTGGGTGGATGTTTAGTGGTTCAGGAACAGTTGAAGTCATTTTGTTTCCTTTTTCTAAGTACTTTGTGGCTTTTTTTTTTTAATTTATTTTAAACTTAGTTGTTCCTATTTTGATTTCTACACTTGGGTTTACTTTGGTAAATATTACTTTCATCCCGTTCCTCTGGGAACACGTTTTTATATTGCTGTGATCATTGTTGGGAGAGCTAATCTCTAGCATAAATGAAGAGAAGTCAAAGAAATGAAAACAAATGATGGCAACGTTCCCATGAGACTACGAATTTACTTTTCTAGATTCACAGCAAGATGCTTTGGGTTTGCTTCTGTGAGCAATTTAACTTGATTTATCCTTCCAACCGTCAATGAAATATCTATATATTGTATTTCTTCAGCCGTGGCTGTGACATCCAGAATTGTTGCCTCTCCACATGCTTTTCATAATGAATACACTTCTGGCAAGTTTGCTTGCATCGGGGTGGTTTTGTATCCAGACAGTTTTTCATGGTTTTCTTCCATTTACTTGTCTTGAGGTTGTTATATTTAATAATGTCTTCTCATTGGGAGGGAAAGCGGAGCAGCTAGAAACGCCGAAAAGGAAAAAAAAAAGGCTTCTTCTGAGAAAGGGGACTGAGTCTCACACCTCTCTGCAGGGTGAGATCTGAGGCTGATCTGGGGTATTTGGCTTCTGAAGAGTCTGTGGAAAGTTACTTTGAGATGGTAAACCTGATACTCAGCCTACCCCTGACTAAACGCTTTGTAGTTTGTTGAAATTGCTGTAAATTGGACTTTTTTTTCCTCAAGCATCCTCTACTGGGTGGGTTTGGGGGGGTGTAGGTAGTAATGCAAACCCCCTGCAGATGTCTTTCTGTAGTTTTGATATACCTAAACTTTTTTTTTTCTTCTCTTTTTCAAGATACAAGGTAAATTACGTAGCTGTGTAGGTAGATGTATGAAAATGTGTGGAGAACGCACCTTCTGAGTGTCAGCCCATGGGCCGCTGAGTGTATGTGACATTGAGAGCAGTAGGTTTGACTTCTTCTAAGCATCCAAATCTCCTAATAACCGATAACCTTACATTAATGCGTAGATAAAGGGTTTTGCTGGAGCTCCTGCTGACATCAGCAGCACCAGGCTTCACCTCTTGGGTCATAAATGCTGAAATTTGAAAATCTGGAAAACAGCAAGGGAAGCAGGGACTTTGGTCTTCACTTCTCAGCCTGTTCCTGTTCTCCTAGATCCCTACAGAGATGGCTGACACCTTCCCAGACTTCAATCCTTTCATCCTGACAATATTAATTTTTACCTAATCTCCAATGCAAATGCAACCATAGAAAACGTGTAAGAATTGTTCTTTCCCTTGTTTAGCAATCGTTTGCTGAGTGTGTTGGTAGAAAGTGCCTCCCCTGCCATCACCCACCCCAAGCAAGGCAGATTTCTTCCAGCCTCTCGGCTCATTTCTGCAATTGTCTCTTAGCTTTTCTTTGCACCTACCAGAGTTCATATCTGTAGAGTTTTTTCAGTCATCGCAGCAAAATGTGATAATTGGATGCAGTTACCGCAGAGGTATAAGATAAATTTGAATCTTCCATGTTTCTGCTTGATGATTGCCTTCTGTTTTAGCACAAATTAATCCCAAGATGCCCGATTTTACATTCCTTATCGTTAAGCATTTCACACTGCTATCCATCCTACCTGCTAGATTATCAGTTTCTGCCATTTAAGCCTCTGAAGCTTGGGTTGGGTTCATTGGCACATCAGCAGTGGTGGAGGTCAGGCAAAGCCTTGAAGCTGATGCTTTGTAGCCCCCAAGGTTTTCCTGCAGCACATCCCTGTATTTTTGTCCTGTAACCCTTCTTCCCATCCCTTCCCACTGCTCATGCACCAACCCCCAGCACTTCCCTCACGCCCAGCAGCTGCCAGTGTGACATCCTTCTCAAAAGCTGAGGAGAAAGCCTTAACGGAAGCCCTGATGCATCACATGGACTCTGTTTGCATACAAATTGCATAAGAAATATCAGTGCTCTGCTCCACTTCAGACTGGGGCTGTGAGCTGCTCTGCTCGGTTTGTTCTCCACCTTTCATAGAATAGTGGAGTGGTTTGGGTTGGAAGGGACCTTTTAAAGGTCACCTAGTCCAACTACCCCTGAGGTGACCAGGGACATCTGCAACCAGAGCAGGTTGCTCCGAGCCCCGGCCAACCTCACCTGCCATGGTGCCAGGGATGGGGCAGCGACCACCTCTCTGGGCAACCTGAGCCAGGGGCTCACCACCCTCAGTGTCAAACACTTCTTCATTCCCTCTTGTCTAGATCTCCCTATTTTAGTTTCAAACCACCACCCCTTGTCCTGTCCCAACAGGCCCTGCTCAAAAGTCTGTCTCCCTCTTTCTGACAGGCCCCTTTAAGCCCTGAAAGGCCCCAATTTCCTGCTGTTTCTTGCCATTAAAGATGTTTGGACTGTGTTGTGTATCAAATGTGTTTGTGTTTGCTTACAGCTCATTTCTGATCCTTTGTGTTTCCATACCTGGGTGTTTGGCAGGGTTTAGCTTTTCGGAGAAAAATTAGGGATTTTTGTTGTTGTTGTTGTTTTTTAAACTACTGCTAGACTGCTGTTCCTGTCCTGGCATCTTCACTGAAGACCACAACACATCTTCCTCTTCTTCTCTTTCTGCTTGTGTCAATGCATAATTAGTCAGCGTTTAACTCTGAAAACAATTTTCAAAATATATATACACCACAATGTCGTCTGTAGTTGATTCGTTTTTTTTGAGTGAGCTTCTGATAAAAAGAAAGGTACCTCTTGATTTGCCAAGTCAGCCTTTTATTTTATTTATTTATTTGCAGGCTCTGAACACTCCCCCTTCTTTGTGAGCTTGTTATTTATCTAGAGAGGGGAAAAAAAGCCTGTCTTTAGGTTCTCATTCTTGCCCGAACTACAGATTTCAGGCAGATTTTCAACTGAATTAAGAGTCTCTTGTTCTACCTACGAGTTGCTGTAAGGACTAGTCCACCTTTCCCTGTTGGAATCTATTTTTCTTTACCTGTTATTGACTGCGGTTGTCCCAAAGTAGTTTGGTGTAATCAAGATGGTTTGGAGTTCTGTCCTTATATCTAACAAGCTCTTTTATGCAATTCCTAGCGTTTATCAAACCTATTCCTAACACGGCATCATTTTTTGTTAGTAATTTTTATATTATGTGTCCAGCTAGAACAGCTCTTCTCTTAAGTCCTCTCCCGTGTTGCTTTCATAGCAGAGTGCAATTGTGGTGAAGTTTAAACTCCAATCTTGTCCTCCCTGATACGAGCACCTCTGCTGACTCTTCCTCAAACTTCTTCTGCAGTGTCTCCTTCTCAAATACATAAAACAACTTCATGGGGCACCTGTTTTTCACCACCTTCCCCCAACTTTGAGCAGCATAAGCTGGTCCCGATGCTAAATCGAGCCTTAACTGCCCCAAAATTGACTGAAAACTTGACAAGGAAGGGAGAAGGAGAGACGAGTGTCAGGAAAGCCCGGCCAGCCCAGGCTGCGAGCGTTGCATTGCCATGTTCTTACATCAGGCTTTATCTGATGAATGAAAATGTCTTCGTTATAAATTTCTCCTTTTCCTGCCTTGAAGAGAACAGCTTTTTCCTGGCATCACAGGAAAGCAGTGTTTCTGCTTGGAACAAGCACTGCATGAAAAAGAAGAATATGTATAAGTTTAAAGAGCATTTTTAATAAAGACCTTCTACTTCTGAAAAGGCTGTGGTTGTACGTGCAGCGGGCTGAGGCTTTCGAGCCCTGTGTTTTGTTTGCATTAGAAATAATTTTCCGTAAGATGTGCTATTTTTCCTCCTAAAAGAATAAAATATTGATTTAATAATTCAAACATAGTCCACTGGAGGTTGCTTTGTCTAACCTGCATAGATCTTCTTACAGATTGCAACAGTTTGCTTTTTTTTTTTTTTTTTCAACAAAAGCTGCAAATATTTTTCTCAAGAATATTCTGGGGAAAAATCCTCTTCCCTGCAGCACCCGATGGTGATTTTCAGAGTGAAGGGTGTGCTTGGAGGGGGGTGCCAGGCACAGGGGGCTGTGCCAAAACTTGTCCATGATTAAAGAGAATGTGTTTGAATGTTTTGTCTAAGAAGGTCGTAAAATAGCCAAAATAGAAACTTTAGAAAGACTATAAAACTCCCTGAAAGGAGGGTGGAGCCAGGCAGGGTCTGGCTGTTCTCCCAAGGAACAAGTGACAGGACAAGAGGAAACAGTCTCAAGTTGCACCAGGGGAGGTTTAGGTTGGACATGAGGAACAATTTCTTCCCCAAAAATGTTGTCAAGGTCTGTCCCAGGCTGGGCAGGGCAGTGGTGGAGTCCCCATCCCTGGAGGGGTTTCCAAGCCATGGAGATGTGGTGCTGAGGGCCAGGGGTTAGTGGTTCCCTGGCAGTGCTGGGGAATGGTTGGACTTGATGATCTTGAAGGACTTTTCCAGCCCAAACAGTTCTCCATGACTTGAGTAACGCTGATGAGCTGGGTTTGGCGGCACAACGTGCAGTGCTGCTTCTTTCCACTCTGCTGCCATTTAATACTTGTAATCCTAAGGGGATTAAAAGCACTTAATTCATTCATAAGCTTTTGTAAGTGGCTTAAGGTGAAATTCAGGCCTTAATTAAAATGTATTATTTACAGACCACTGAGGAGCTCTCTCTTCTCTTCCGTTGCCTTGTTCGCTACCCTGTAGAGGGAGAATCTGTTTGATTTCAGCCCTCAGGAGCAGCTTGGCCTGTGGTGCTGCTGCATCCATCAGCATAAAACCAGCCAGAGGTGATGATGGGCAATAACCAGGAGGAAGGCGTCGCTGCTCTTGAACGGCGTGTGACTGTTTGCTGGGGGGAGCAGCATCAAAATGGAGTTAGCGCATTAAGGGAGGGATGGTTGGTCAATGCTGGTGGCTGCAGCCCAGCAGACCCCTCCTGCCCTCCAGCAAACAGCCTTTCTGGGCAGGATGAGCTGCTCTGGGAGGTCCCTCCTGTCCTCCTTAGACCAGTGAGAAGCCAAAAGGTAGGTTGGCTACCTGAACTGCTTCTGCTGGATCTTATTTTTTCTTTGTGAAGAAGAATCTTTGCAACCTGGCCATCCCTTCATCTCCCACTGAGAAGCAGTAGAGAGGAGAAAAAAGAAATCCTGAAAAAGTATCATCCCTAGGTGGTTTGCTTTGTTTAATTAGCTTGGTGTGAGTAGCGGGGACAGTTATTGCTTGTCATCTGCAGCACCAGTCTCCTGGGGTGAGATCCTGCCTTAGGAGAGATCCTTGTGGTGTTTAATCCTTGTAAGCTATAAGTTCTTCTCTTTTCTCTATTGGAAAAAACACGTTTCATGAGCATTTGGCCTCCTTCTGGTGAAGATTAAATAAACTTTCAGAGCTGCAACATCCTCACTCTTCAAGACCAAATAGATAATCTCCTGGTAACTCCAAACGTTCACAGCTGAACGCAACGCAGATAGGACAGATGATGTAGTCAGCCCACTTGTGTCCTGGAGATATATATTTTTGGAGAACATATGCGCTAGACAGTCAGTGTACTTTATGCTGAGTTGGAATGGCCCAAAAAGAGCTTCACAAGTCTTTATCTGACATCTGGGCAGCATAACATCCTGTGGCCATGGTGGGGCTGAACGTTTGCTTCTTTGGTTCACTAAGTATCTCCCTGGTGTCTGCAGAAATGGCGCAAAGCAAACCCTTGCTCCCTGCTACTTTGCAAGCGGAGGTTGAGGTTGGACATGAGGAACAATGTCTTCCCAAAAGGGTTGTCAAGGGCAGTGGTGGAGTCCCCATCCCTGGAGGGGTTTCCAAGCTGTGGAGATGTGGTGCTGAGGGACATGGGTTAGTGGTGCCCTGGCAGTGCTGGGTTAATGGTTGAACTTGATGATCTTAAAGGTCTCTTCCAACCAAAAGGATTCTATGATTCTAAGCAAACATTGCTCTCAGCCCTGGCAATCTCTGTGTGTTATTCTGGCCTCAAAGCAGTCACTGATAAGGGATGCTGTAACCTTTTCCCCCAGGATAACTTCCCATCCATGCAGCTGTCCCAACTCAAAGCTGGTGACCTAAAAGCAGGGTTAGTTTCTTTGTATTGCAATCACTTAAGCAGGTTTTGGTTGAGTGAGTAATAAACGGCCGTTGTTGATGGGCAATGAAAGGTCTCAGTAAAGCAGAACTGATCATCTCTGTGCTTCTAAGGTTCAGAGCAGACAAGCGCTGACGGGGGGTCGGGCTTTCCAGGGACGAGGATTACGGGTTGCAGGTGCACTCCGCAGATAACACTTTTGTCAGTGCCTGCTTGCGCCAATATTGGCTAATTACAGTATTAAATCTTTCAAATCTCTGCCATCTCTTGACATTGCTAAAGTCTCTGCCGTCGCTATGACTGGAGAGCGCTTGCTGGCATGTCAGCTTTGGACGTTGTTACACCAAAATCTCTATTGCCCCAGGTTGCTTTGGAAAAAGCAGATCAGTGTCGCGCTTTAAAATTAAAGAATTCGCTTCAGGCAATTTAAAAAAAAAAAAAAAAAAAAGTATCTTCTGGCTTTTAATTAAAATAAAATGCAAGCTACTGATTTCAATACTGAAATGAGAGCTTGAATAGTCTGCTCAGTGTTTCCATGAATGCATGGGTGAATTTTTTCTGTTCATTTTTAAATTAGAGGAAAAAAAAGCTGGTGACCTGAAAGAAAAGTTAATATCTTTGTATTGCAATCGCTTTGCTGGATATTGGTTGAGTAATAAATTGCTGTTGTTGATGAGCAATGAATAAGTTCTAAAAAAAAATAAATTAAGCAAATCCCCCAAATGCAGTGCAGTAAATTAAACACAAACTGATTGAATTAAAACCTGCCAAAGCATCTTCCTCATTCCTTGAGCTCCAGAATCATTGCTGATGCTGGAGTGGGTATGTGGGGCTCACCTAAAATGATGGTGGAAGGAGAGACCTACAATACTGGCCAGTTGGCTACCAAGGGTGGCTGGCATGGGCAAGTTCTGTGTCACTAAAAAAAAAACCCTGAAAAACCAGAACTTACACATTTCTGTTGTGGTTTCATTTTGGATATGCCATCAGACAATGTCATAAATCCTCTGTTGCTATTATTTGCTGCCTGCCAAGTCACCTGGTTAACTGTTATCTTCTTCTCCTGGGAGAATGTGATCTTCTCTTGGTGCTGAGCTGTCGGGGACCAGCTGAGCTCCCCAGGCAGCTCCTGCCTCTGCCCAGCTCTGCTGAGGTTTGGTGCTGGCACACCCACCTCTGCTAAAGGTCAGGGCTGCCATGTTCTTTGGGGGTTGAGACATTGGTCTAGGTTGCCCAGAGAGGTGGTGGCTGCCCCATCCCTGGAACCATTGCAGGTGAGGTTGGCCGGGGCTCTGAGCAACCTGCTCTAGTTGAAGACGTCCCTGCTCCCTGCAGGGGGGTTGGACTAGATGACCTTGAAAGGTCCCTTCCAACCCAAAATATTTCATGATTCTGTGTTTCCTTTGGGATCTGCTCCAAGGCGCTTCAGCTTGGTTTCCATACCTCCCAAGAGTCAATGATAGGTATGGGCTCCTTGCAGAGATAAATAAAACTTGGGCAAGCAGCTCTTGCATGGGATTGGCTTGGAACAACCCTGCAGAAGTTCAGCAATGTTAGAGATAATGGTACAGGCATGTAGCCCAGGGCACAGAGGTGGTGGGACTGCCCTGGGATGTGATCTAGGGGTAATTCGTACACATGTGCCTGTGCCTTGATGTACATGATACCAGTGAGGACATCAGAGAATCATGGAATGTTTTGGATTGGAAGAGACCTTTAAAGACCTTTAAAGGTCAAACTCTGGCTTGGGGTGAAGCTGGCATATGTCACAGTGTGAATGCAGAAGTTATTAATGGTTGAGAATCTCTTGGTCTCTGCTGACATTGAGTGTCGTTTACATGTCAGATTTACAGCAGCAAGTTTATTTAATTGTGAGTAGGAAAATGTTAAAGGTGGGCACCTGCACCGCTCTTGAGCATGTGGACTTCCTGGGTCATGACACCAGAGCCTTGCAGTGAAAAAGCAACTCTTTTGGGGACACATGTTTTCCAGGAGCATGGCCTCGGCTCCTTCCAAAAATACCTATTGATTGGACAGCTTTCAGAGCTTGTCCCTAAAACTTGTCCAGCACAGGATATTTCCATTAAAAGAAAAGGTTGCTCTTTGCAGCAAGGGACTGCAGCCTTGCCTGTGCCCTACGTGCTCACCTCAGGGGTCTTCTGCACCATGAGAGTGGGGGCTGACCTTTAAGATCATCAAGCCTGAAGACTGGGAAGAGAAAAGGCAGCTTTTACCTCTCCGCTTTGCTGGTCTCTTTAAGCATTCGGCACTTGTCCTCTGTTAGAAGGAAAGTTTTGCCACGGGAGAGATACCAGGGAAAACCAAAACAAAACAAAAGAGCAGTACGATTGTTTGCTTTATATGCTGGGAATTATAATACAAATTATGCAGAATGCCGACAGTAAGCTGAAAAGCATTCAGGAGGAGGAATTGCGGGTTTACAACCCAGCGCTGATTTATTCATCCCAGTGCTGCCGATGGCTGCCACCACCACCCATGGTCTCCAACCCAGATCGTTCTGCCAAGGTGGGATCCCACTGCTCCTCCTGAAGCCGGTCACATGGCTCCTCCTTGGGGCTTTGGGCAGGAATTCTCACTGCATTAAAAATGTTTCTAGATTTCTATCCATGTTTCTGGAAGTCTTTAATCTTGCTTGTTAGGCTTTAACTATGAGAAGAAGGAATTTTATTTCCCTCAGTGGGGCTGTCAGCTATTTTTTTGCACTGTAGAAGTAGCCTGTGATTATCTTTCCATGATGAAACCTTCATGGTAATAAAACCATTGTGCTCTCCAACTGGTTTTTTTGGTAGTGTGGGACAGAATAAGGAGGAGGTGGGGTTTTTCATACTTCAATATATTCGGAACAGCAGACAAGATGATCACAGAATCACTCTGATTGGACCTTTAAGATCATCAAGCCCAACCACTAACCAACTATACCCAACCATGACCCCCAGCCCCACATCTTCTTTA
>VZZY01023550.1:318-48406 GCA_013400335.1 Eurystomus gularis
GTCTTTTTTTTCCTTTGCAGGACAAAACTGTGCTTGCTCAGAGCAAAGGGTGTGGATACCGCACAGTTTTTACATGGAGGAATGGACAATGCTCTGTTTTATTCTTCTCCCTCACATTTACCCCCCAGCAAATGCCATCAAAATTTGTAAAAAGAATTTTTTTCTTTTGCTGAAAAGGTACTTTCAAAGTTTGGTTTGGTTTTTGTCTTTTTTTTTTTTTTTAAATTCCATTAAAAACTTCTCCTCACCAGTTTCAGTTTAACACTTTGGGTTACCTGATTTTCATGCTTCTTTCTCAAATTTATCTTAAGTTTTAATTTTTTAGCACACTCTAATTTTTTAGCACAGATGTGAAATGTTGAAAAAAAAAATCCGTTTTCCCACTCAGGAGAAGATGCTTTCACTAAATATGATATTTCTCCATTTTGGTCTCAAATTTAAGCAGCAAAAAAATGGTTAACACAAAAATCTTTTTTCTGGTGTATCAACTAAATATCAGGAAACTCTTTAAAAAGCCAAATATTTTCCCAAAATAAACGTACAAAGAGCTTCCACTTTGAAATGAAAGTGTTTCCTTTTCTGTGAATAATGAATTGTTACAATCTGAGAAAGATTTTATTTATGGTATTTTCTAAAATCATTTTGAGAAAGGATTAATTTATTTACAAACCCTTAGGGCTGTTTATTTCCTTTCAGTGTTGTTCAGAAGCACTTTTTCAGGACTGGATCCATCTCCCAAGCAGCTTTCCAGTGAGAGGTCCATATTCCATGGCCTGAACTCTCCTGTAGCCCAACAAGAGAAGATTGAAATGGTTCAGCTGGCAGTAAGTGTCCCATCCTTCCTGTGCCACTACTCACTCTAGAATAATTTTTGGGGGAGCAGGCTGCGAGCTCTGAAGGTGGTATCAGGATTTCAAGAATACGAAAACCAGTCTGACCCATCCTGGAACGTAGCTGCCCCTGGTCTGAAAGTGGGGATGGCTCTGGGTAATGATGCCAGCCTAGACAGAAGGAATTGATCACCAGCAAAAGCTGGCTGGCCTGACCACATCTTGACTCTTGCTAAAGACACTTGTCATCCTTTCTTTGCCCCAGTTCATGCTCATCACAATAGGACAAGATTGATCTATCTCCCAGCAGAGGCAGGTGAGGTTGTTCATGTTTATGGACAACTTATGTAAAAGATAAACATATGCCATTCCCTCTGAAGGATGAAAACTTTTTTTATTTAAATGTTCACATAAAATTGAAAGGAAAGAAACCAGGAAAAAGGCTCTGACCACATTAGTATTGATGGTGCATTTTCATCTTTTTCTTCTCTTAAAGTAGAAAGAAAGGGTACTTTGAAGTGTAAAAAATTTGAATGTTTCTCTTAAACATGTCAGAAATTAAGTTTTTTTCTTTATGACTGAACATGGAAAATGTAGTAAAATGAAACAATTTGGATGGTGGTGAACTATACTTCTAATAAAAGTTATGTGAGAAGATAAATTTATCCCATTCTTATATGTGACCTATTAGGGATAACAAAATGCTTTTGCCACTGTTGGCTGAAAAGGACTGGAAGAGTGTTTTTTGGTGTCTCACTGGAAGAGGGCTGAAGGCTTTCAACTGTTTGTTTGCCAGCAGAAACAGGGGAAGAGAAAGCTGGCTGCAGGTGGATCCTATTAACCCCGTAAAAACACATGTCAACAAGCAGTGATTCCAAGAGTTTTGAAAAGATTTACCCAGCTCCTCAGCTGCATTTTTCCATTTTGTACTGAATACGTGCATTGTGGCCATATCTCCTGGGCAGTGGAGCTCAAGAGAGACATTCTCTCTACATCCAGGTGACACATCTTCTTCTACCAAAAAATGCCCAGGTCTCTGGCAGGCTCATGTTGGAGGGAAGCAAAATAAAAAAGTTAAATAGTGAATATAAATTTTCCTCTCCATAGGGGACTTAAGAGGAAAACTTGCGTGCATTGTCCTCTGGAATGTACATCTTCAAGGATCACCTGTGACCTTTTATTTGAGTGTATTTTCTTGGTAGGTTTTTGTTCAATGAAGTAGTGAGTGCACACCACCAACCCCACCAATGTTATTTGATTTTTGTATGCTTGAGGGATACTTTCTCTGATGAGATCCAGTTGTGTCCATTTTGGTGCTGCCAAGACTTTGGCAATCTGTTTAGATTAATAAAAGGTGCTCCTTGTAACCAAATCCTCTTTCCTGCGGGTAACCCATTCTCTACCTCCAGAACCATCCCCACGAACAGGCTCGGCTGAGAGATAGACAGTTCTTAAATAATTTCGTCCTCTCTGCTCAGATTGGTATCTATGAACAGATGTTAATTATAAGGAAAGCGGTAGTTGAAATGCAGATGGTATAGAAAATGTCTGCGCAGATGCAGTCTGTGTTGCTTTTTGTAATACTCAACACTGTTTTCATTGAAAGGCTGGGTCTATAGGAGTACATTGCAAGGTTTTAAACAGAACACCCCTACCCCCTTGTGGCATAATGGCATTTCTGGAATGGAAATAAATCAATATGAAAATTGCTTTCTCTGGTTATCGAAAGCACCTTAATCAAGTGATGAAGCAACCCTGGACAGTTGTCCCCTTCCCTGCTTACACTGAGCTCTCTAGGGCTCAGCCCAACAATTCAAGCAATGTCCTACAGTGAGAACTCAGACCTTTGCTGAAGAAATCAAACCAAGAAAATCAATAGACCAGATCTGAAGAGCTGCTGGTTTTTTCAGCTTATATCCACTTGTTTGTTTTCCTTTCTCTTGTATTTTAAATATCAATCCTTGCAACTGAACCAGCTCAGCTTTAGCCCATGTATTATGCAGAGGGTTATGGTGCATCACGTTTCCAGGGCATGGCATGTGGTGGATAGTTGGTTCAGGATGAATTCAGATGGGTGATATTTTCACACACAGCAAGGTCACAGTGAGCAATAAAAGTCATCTCAAACAGATTTCAGCACAGATGCCAGAACTGGCCAGAGTACTCTTTCGATTATGCAATGACAGAGTTACTTTATCTGCTTCTAAGTGAAGCAGCACTATTACTTCCAGTAATAGTTACATTCATAGGATAAACATTGTGGAGTAAAGACACTATTAGACATGAACAGATATCTTGAAATCTGATGTCAAATTTTTATTCTCAATTGTTCCTCGACTATATTTTGAATAAGAAATTCACAGAGGGAATGTTCTTCAGAGTATAAAACCAGTTAGGGTGATTTTTCTTGTATCCACACAAAAAGTTGGGTATGTCCGTTGTCAAGACTGAACATTCAACAAGTGACAACTAGTTTAGGACACCTTCATGCCTTGTTTCTAATTTAACAGAGGTAATTTTTAACTTTCAGAGCAATACAAATCCATTTTTCATCAGCTACTGAAGAAGCTATGAATGGGTCCTCTGAACCTTTGGAAATTGTCACCCAGAACTCTCTGAGTATTCCGATGCTTTTCTACAATATTTCCTTATCAAATCTTTGAGGCTTGTATTTATTTTTTATTTTCATTTTTAAAATTTTTATTTAAGCATCACCTAATATATATCTGATACTAACAAGAAGCTGGGATTAATCTCAAATGACAATTACATACTTGTCATAGGAGCTCTGGCTCCTTTCCTGATTTTGTGCTCCATGTGTTTGGTGTCCTTCAAAACCTTCCTGTCCAAAGCATCATAAAAGCTCAGTCATATCTTATAAGAATAAATTGTTTGGCTTTTTCATTTGCAGACAAAAGATTAAGGACATAATTTTTATATGGGCTACCCTAAAGGACCAGAAACCAGAAGACAAATAAAATGAACAAATAAAATGTATACTCCTTTATCAAGGATCATGTTTGCTAAAATAATCTCACACTTTTTGAGGCCTGACTCATAAGAATGTTTGAACTTCATGATACTGCAATCTACCTGCCAACCTTAAGGTCTTCTTTCAAGAAAGATGACCTTTGATTTTGTGTTGCATCTGTTTATGTAAGTACCAGCAGCTGCATATGTGGTACTTTGCCCTTCTGCACGTGGCTCAGAGGAACTGATATGAACAGCAGCTTTGACTTCTTCATCTTTCTTTTTTTTTAATGTCCAGGAGTTAAGAATAAATGTAGGTCTCACTGGGAACAGTAATGTTCTTCTATTCTCAGAGAATAAAGTATATATCAAAACATTAGCTGAGACATTTTTCTTTCCTATCTAATTAACTAGCCCATGACTGTCATTTTTGGAGAGGTTTGGTCACGTAATTAAAGCATTAGTGAGATATTTTTATTCCTTTTTCTTAATAAAGTGCCCAAGAACATCCCATTCTTCCTTCTGAAAAGCTACCTGAAAACTGAATTAGAGTAAAAACAGATTTTCTGCTTATGCAGGTTGGGACTGAAGTATAGACAGGTAAATGCTGTTTTTTTCCCCAAATGTGAAACAAAATATGATTACAGATAGTGATGGGGGTGGTGCTGATACTATTGCCAGTCCCAGCTACTGCACACAACTCTATGTGCAGATGCAACATGCAAAGACTAATCTCTTTCAGCGGGATAAAGCAAGTGATTGTTCAGTGTTGGAGCCTGCACTTCATGGCAGATAGGAATGAATGGTTTCCATGACAGAGCAGAACTGGAATATCCTTCTCAGCAGTCATTAATTCTTGATTTCTGGATGGGTGAAGTAGTTTTCTGGACTCTAGGTTAAGTCCCATCAGACACACTGCACTAGAAGAGTGTTGTCAACACCATCCTATCCCAATCTTGGTGGACAAGTCTCTCTTATTTTTGGGTTAGACAAGGCCAGCAGGAAAGAGAAAAGGTGAAACAGTACAAGTTCTTGTAACATTTCTTCTTTTCATATGTGCATAAATAAAAATAACACATGGCAAGAGGCAGATGCATTCTCCTGAACGGGACATTAGCAGATGATGGTCTGTCAAAGACACTTTAAAGCACAAACTGTTCTATTTATGGGTCAAAAGTTCTCTTTCAAATTTTGTCAGCCACTGTGTTAAACCATGGATTTGCTTTCTTGCCCAGAGCTATAGCTTGGCTCGGGGGGTTATAGAGGTATGAAGAGGCTTATTCTAAGTGTACAAAAATGACCAAGCATATTTGTGGTTTCCTTCAGAGGGGAATTACTGAAAAATAAGCAAACTGTGTATTTAACACGTGGTCACCTCTCCAAGCTGACTCCCCCATATTATCTTACCTGCTCTGTGCTGCTGTATAGCACAGCTCATTGTCCTTCAAAGGTGGAATCACTCTGACTTCTGCCGTACCTGTAACTAGACTTATTTGGTGGCTTCAGATACGTAAGTAACCACAAAAACATCCTTTCGAAGACCAAATATTAACCCTTTGTTAAGATCCCTTGCCTTGCCCAGCTGATCCCTGAGATTTTAATCATGTTATTCTTCTCAAAACCTGTTTTATCCCCTTCATTTGTCTGGTGTTCACTGCTCAGCATCTGAGCAGCCAAAATAGGCATCAGAGTCATGTTCTTGCAGCTTAGATGCCCAATCTTATTTCCTAAATGCTCAATGAATAGTTAAAGAGAATAGCTTAAAGTCTGGCTATGCCATTCTTTAAATCCTTTTAAAGCAGATGCATGCGAGAGAAACATGATTTCATTATTCATTTTCAGAAAGAGAAAAGAGTTAATTTCAGGCAATAATTTATTTGGATCTAGTTAACATGTCCCTGTTTGAAGCATTGCACTGCAGTATTGAACAGCTGCTTCAGAGGTGACTGAACTGCACTGATGGATGACTTGATATTTTAATATATTGAGTAAAAAAGCTTCCCATTTATTTTAGTATGAAAGATGAGATGGTAAAGTGGTATATTCTCTGCTGCTTTACTCAGGAAACTAGTTCAGTGACGAGGATGTAGGTAAATCAAATATTTCTAACATTGCTTGAGAACATGTCTCCAATTGATTTAAAAAACATCTCTAGGGGTAGTTTCTTAAATTAAACTTAATGATTGTATGCATCAGTTAAGATCTATTAGATCCAGAAGACACGATAACATTTATTAAAATGATGGGTTTCATGGTTGCACTGTTTATAAAGTTTAAACATAATTTTTCCAATTAACCTCCCCCCCCTTTCTTAGCAACACAGAAGCAGTTAATAACAAAGATAATGAGAAGCTCCTTTGAAGTAGTCACAGGAATGTTCACATCAGTTATTTTGACATGTAAATAGCACCTCCTGTTCCTCTTCACTCCCCATGTGACCTGTAGCCAGGCCGTCTGGAGCTGTGGAGCTGTCATATTCACTGGCTCAACACAAATGTGTGGAAGAGCTGTGAGAAGACACATGAAAAGATCCAGTGCTTCTGCCCACTCGTTTGCTGGGAAGACTCTACCACTCGTAGAATCATAGAATCACAGAATCATTTAGGTTGGAAAAGACCTCTAGGATCATCAAGTCCAGCCTTCATCCCAACATCTCCCTGGCCACTAGACCTGAAGCATTCAAGCTGCTCATGAAATGTTAACACTGACACTACTCAAACACCTAAAATAGCTCCTGAATATGAAGATCATAGAATCATTTAGGTTTTACAAGACCTCTAAGGTCATCAAGTCCAACCTTTGGCCAACTTCTCCCTGACCCCTAGACCATATCTCAAAGTGCCACATCTACTCCTTTTCTGAACACCTCCAGGGATGGTGACTCCACCACTTCCTTGGGCAGCCTGTTCCAAATATATATACTCCTTCATATAAGCAGTGTTATGCTTGTAAAGAACTTAAAAATGTGTTAAATGAGTGTAAGCTGCTCATGGAATGGCCTCACTTTCAACATAGGTTGCTCAAACAGTGTTTGGTGTAATGAATGTCAACCTCAGTCTGGGCTTCAGACTCTGCTAAAGAACAAAAACCAGCACGAGCTGAGATCCTTGGCACTTCTGATGAGCGACATGAGAAGTTAAACACCGGAACCCTGACCAAATTACAGCTGCTCATACAAACATCCTTCCACCCTCTGTGAGGTAGGAGAGTTGTCATTTTTATCATTGCCTTGGGTTCTGTATTTCCTAGCCCCCTGGGCTCTCATGTCCGCAGTTCAGTAGCAAACAAGAGCTAGTTCACAAAAAAAAACAACAAACCATTGAGGAGGCTTGAACACCTTTTCAGGGCATGAAACAACTTCTTTTTCAGTAGTTTTCAACCTCTGAGGCACAGCAGTGAGAAAGGATGTATATGGAAATCACTGTTCACATAGCCTGATGTATTAGTGTGTATATATATACATATATATCCAAGATACAGAATCAGCATAAATGTTAATGTGGGTGCTAAACAATTAAGCTGGTGGTAGAAGAAGGGATAGGTGTGAGGAGAGATGCAGAAGAAAGCAAAATGTGACTTGAAGGGGAAAGCAAAGATGCAGAGAGAAAGATTGAAAAAAAGAGAAAGCAAGGTCTGAATAATAGGGGAAACAAGAAGCTGACAGCTGGGGACATGAGGATGGGGAGAAAATAGCAGTAGTTCAAGGAAAGAAAGTGTACTGGGCAGGAAATACAGGAGCGGTGATGAGGTATGGAGGTAGGAGATGGGGAAAGGTAGGAGCAATTGGGGTTGGGGAATGCAAAGCCAGAGATGCAGGTGAGGAGAAAGAAAGATCCGAGGAAGAGGAATAGTCCATGAAAGACAAGGACAAAAAAGCTACAGAGATAACAGCAATGAGTCTTCCTTTGGGAAAGATGGGACTCCTCATGCTGGCTGACCACAGCTTCTTCTCTCTCCTTCTCTAAAAGGTCCGGTTTAGTCCATAGCTGGGTAACAGCTACAGAGAAGGCAGACCTTAGTATTTTCCCATGTATCATAATTATAATCTTTGCAGAATCATAGTTGCATCTTTAAGCAAAGCAATGTCTAAAGACTTTCTCATCTAATTCAAACATGGTGGTAAGGATGGCAATAAACAAAGAGGAATCTCAGGGGGAGCCAAAACTGCAGTACCTAAAACCAAATCTGGAGTAGATGATCATTGCAGTTTCCAGCTGAACTATTCTATTCTATTCTATTCTATTCTATTCTATTCTATTCTATTCTATTCTATTCTATTCTGTTCTACTCTACTCTATTCTATTCTATTTAAAATATGTGATTGCATTATTAATCATATTGTCTGTTTTTCTTTAAAAATGAATGAATAGGTGCTTTCTTTTTTTTTTTTAATATACATGAGCAAAGAAAAAAAAATAGGCAGGATGAGTGTACCCAGAAAAGGCAAAGAAGGAGGACTGTGCAAAGCATGTGATATCAGGAATGTCCTAATCAGAGGAAGGCAAAGAGGTAGAAATAGCACTAAGCTGGCAACAGAAAAAAAGCATTTTGAAGGATTTAGGAAGGAGTGGATTGTTTAGCAAGATTTTTAGCGTATTTTAAGAAGGACAAGGCTTTGTCATTTCTCCACACACAGCACTGTGCCTCACACAAGTCACTCATACTCACCCAAGTTAAAAAATTAGAGATTGGAAGAGATGGAAAGGAGGCCACTGCAGCTAATAGGAGAATGAAGAATCAGACATGTGAAGAGATGAGAACGGGACTCCATTAGTTTTACATTAAAGGCTTTGAAGCAGTAAGTTTACAGAGGACATAAGAGAACTCGTCGGCAGAAGCTTTTTAAACAAATGGATGCAGCTGGCAAAGGAACAAATGCTTACAAAGAAGCAAACAATAATTTTAGGCTGGAAATCTGGTTTCCAGAAACCAAAGAAATGAAACCCTGGACAGAATTTCAGTCAGACCACTAGGACACAACAAATCTAGCTAGTTTAAAGATGGTACTTGATAAAGTTATAAAAGAAACCATATAATATGCTTGTCTATATTAAAGGGTGACCTAGACTCAGTGATCCAAGCAATCCATTCCAACTCTATGGTTTTTTTAACTTACACTTTTTTCTGTCCTGACAGTCTAAATAGCAGCTTGTGAATACATATAATTTTATCAAAAGAAATAAAATGCTTTAGTCAAAGGAACTAAATGCATAAGTCAAATTTGTCCTGAGGCAGTTTTAACTTGAGTAACTAACTTTTGAAGGGCCCAGCTCTTCTCTTGTGGTTGTGGAATTCTTGCTGACATCCTTAGGAGGCCCATGTGTGGACAGATTGCTGAAAATGAAGTGGAAATTGGCAGAATGGATCAGAGAGGAGAATATAGCCCTCAGCAAATCTCTTTGCATCTTGCTGACCTTGGCAACCATACAGCTATTATTCCCAAGTGAGATAAGATGCTTTTTAACCATCTTCTCCAGTAAATAAGGCACAAAGATGGGAACATGTCTACAGAGTCTTCCAATCTCATTATTGCTTGCACATATTTATAGAACATTTTCATTTAAGACAGCACAGAAAACAACAAAAAAAATAGGTTCTATTCTTGTCTCTGGGTGGCGTTGGGTAAGATATTTTGTGATGCAAATACTATAAAGGACAATCAGGGTCAGTGTTGTGCTAGCCCTACTACTCATCAACAGGGACAAACTGGTGGACAGTATGGCCATAGATGGTAGTTTGGATAGCAGTGATGCAGCAAGGCTACAGGATCTGGAGGAAGGCTTGGGAAGGTGCAGAGTCAGAACAGTGGACTTCTGGAGAGCAGACTATGTCAGTGGAAGCTGCTATGCAGACATCCCTGAAAGTGGCCAGAAAAAGGGGAGGTGCTTTGGAGAGCTGCCATACTTTTAAAGAAAACTTACCAAAGAGCTCTGAAATAAATGTTCTGTTTGTGCAGAAAGAGCAAGAGCTTTACCAAGTCTGCTTGGCTAATCAAGGAACTCCTTGATGAACTGAAATGCTGAAAGGGAGCATACACAAAGTGCAAACAATGAAGAGAAACAAAGGAGCAGCAAAAAAGCTTTGCTTGGGCTCTCTGGGATGAAAGAAAAAGACCAAAGCCCAGTTGGCACTAATACAGGGAAGAATAATAGCAAGAAGAAGGGAATCCGCAGGTGTGTCAGTAGCAGAAGGAAGTTCAGGGAAAATGCAAGTCCACTACTGGATGCAGGAGCCAACCTTATCATCGGCAGTGTGGAAAAGGCTGAAGCGCACACCACCAACTCTGTATCAGTTTTTGCAAGAAAAGACTGCTCCAGACCTCTGTGTTTATTGACAGAGCTTCACAGGGAGAGGGGCAGCTAAGAGTGAGGAAGAAACAGAGAAGGCACTACTCAGAGGACCCCAATGCTATCAAACCCACTGGATCAGATAAGATACATTTAAGGATACTAAGAGCGTTAGCTGATGTGGCTGGCTAAGACCTCTGTCTATCATTTATGAAAAATTGGAGCGATTAGCAGGAAGTGTTGGTGACAGAAAAGGCTTTTATTTTATTTTTTTTTCCCATTCTCAAGAAAAGCACAAAGGAAAAGCTGAGGAACTATGAGTCAGTCAACCCTGTATCTTCTGAGAAGGTCATGTAGCATTTCCAAATCCATAAAGGACAAGCAGGCATTCAGGAGAGTCAACATGGATTTACCAGGGGCAAATATTTGAACACTTTGATTACCTTCTTCAATGAAATTACAGATTACACAGAGTAGGAAAGAACAAAGGGGTGTAACTTGCTCTAACAAGGCTTTTCTCATATTCTCCTGCAGCATCCTCATTTGGAAGTTGAAATGCAGGCTGAACAAACAGACTGTTGAATAGGTTGTAATATGACTGAAACAGTAGGTTCAAAGGGTTAGTAATCAATATCTGAACACACGGTTGTAGGCTGACATGACATGAAGCAAAGTAACCTGAGGGTCAGTGTTAGGAGTTACAATGCTCTCTACAGTTTCCTGAGGAGAGGAAGTGGAGAGGGAGGTGCTGAGCTCTTCTTCAGTGATAGGATGGATGGGAATGGTTCAAAGCTGCACCAGAGGAGGTTTAGTCTGGACATTAGGAATCATTTCTTTACTGAGAGGGTGGTCAAACACTGGAACAGATTTCTTAGGGAGATGGTTGATGCCCCAAGCCTGTCAGTGCTTAAGAGCCTTTTGGAAAACATCCTTAACAACATGCTTTAACTTTTGGTCAGCCCTGAATCCTCTAGTTCGACGAGATGATCATTGTAGAACCTTTCCAACTGAAATATTCTAGCCTAGTCTAGTCTATTCTATTTAAGATTTCTATTAATGACTTGGCCACAGTATACCCTCCACCTGAGACAAAGTTGACCCTTGACAAATTTGCAGATGTTATTAAGCTAGACAGAGAGCTGATGCAGCTAAAGACAGCACTTAAATTCAGTGGAAACAAGAAATTTAAGGACTTGGGCAAAAGAAACTTTGTGAAGTTCAATAAGAAGAAGTGCAAAGTGATGCACCTGGGGTAGAATAAACCCATGGGAGCTGACTGGCTGAGTTGAAATGATGTGAAGACCACAGCAGTCACCAGCTTAAATATGAGCTGGCCATGTCCTGGCATCATGAATACAACAAACCATATACTCCTCTGTTATACAGAGGAGTGTGTCCAGCACAAGAGTGTGCCCAGTAGACTGAGTGTGACTTTTACAGGGCCAAATCTTGTGTAGAATGGTAAAAAAGGAGTCTAAGGGGCAATCTAATAACCCATAAGGACTTGACATGTAGCCACAAACACAACAGACAAAAAACATTTCTCAAGAGATACAGCAGTCAAAGCCATGGACTGCAGATTGGAAGGTTCAGATTGGATGTCAGGAAAGTGTTTTCACTAGAAGATTGTACAGCACTAGAATTGGGGCCTGTAGATGTCATAGAAACTCCATCCTTAGAGGATTTCAAGACTTTGTTAGACAAAACTCTGGCTGAACTTGGCCTAATGTTTGCAATCCTCTGCTTTAGGTGAGAGCCTGGACCACCAGATATCCTTTCCCATCATCTTCTCTATGATTCTGGGATCCCTCTGTGCCACAATTTCCATGTCCCTTAAATGCTGATAAAGGTGCTGACCTTCTTTGGAAAATAGTTCAATAGCTAATAATGGGAAAGGATAAGTAAGGGGAAGAAATGAATATTTAAATAACCAGGTACGTATCAATATAACTAAACTTAATGCCATCTTTTAATTCTATATATACCCCTATTGTTTTCACCATAAACCGTATTTTTAATGAGAATGTTTCAGGCTGAAACTTTGACATTTATACTTTAAGGCTGGGAAACATGATATTTTGGCAACTTTGGCAATTTCAACCTGAGAAAATTTTAAATAGGATATTTGTCCAAAATTAGCAATTTAAAGACATCAATCCTAGATTTCCTTTACAGTCACTAAGGAAAGAGATCCTGCTAAGGCGTGATTTGTCTCATCTATTTTAGGCATCTACTATAAGCTGTGAATCACTTCTACCAGTGCCAACTGCTCTACAATGACTATAAGAGGAGTCAAGGGTGACCAGCTCCTCTGGAGATGTTTGTGTTTAGCTGCATGCATTTAACCCAAACAGCAACATTATAACTCATTAATAAGATGTTTTTTCATTTAGGCTATTATATACAGCAAAGTATTGTGGGGTTTTATGGGATCGGATTCCAAACATCTGCATTGTGAACCTCTGGAAACCAGAAATTGTGTTGTTCTGAAAGTGTTAAAGCACCCAGTCACTGAGATTTGGGGATGCCTCAAGTAATCACCATCCACCATCCACATCATATGCTAAAGGAAAACAGGAATATTGGCACAGCCTGACCTTACTTTGGTGGTTTTTTTTTTTTTATTTATATGCCAAGCTTCTACAATATCTCAATGCAATGGCTTAAGCAATGTGATCAAGTTTTATAAAAAGCAAACAAAACCCACAAAACAAACAAATAAAAAAATAAGTGCAACCTTCTGTTTGTTTTAAATCTGCTGTCTGATTATTTCAATGGACTCCTGATCTCTGGGCTCTCTACTGCACCGTGTCAGGAATGAGGTGGATTATACAGTACATGTTAAAAAAAGCTTTAACTGTTACAAGGAAAGTTAATTTGGAATAGTTTTCCTAACCAAGAAGAATATTTAGCTTTCTGAACTTCTCTTGCACTGCATTCACAGAAAAGGACAATATCTGAACAGTAGCAAGAACAATAACAAAATAAGAAAGAATAACTCCCCCAAAACTGGTCTGGAACAACCAGAGAGGTTTACTTCAATTTCACATTTCTTCCAGTGTACACCACTGTTTTAATGGACATTTCCAAGTGAAACCTGGAACTTTGCTTTAAAGGACTTTGAAACAGGAGGAACTGGCCATTGGAAAAGTAGAATCAACAATTTTTGGAAATGGAAATTTTGTCAAAAGCAAAGTGTTCTTATATTAAGGAATATCTACTATATAATGGGAAAAAAAACCCCACAAAACTGTCCAGAAATTGCCAGTCAGCTCTAGTTGTTAAGTATAAAATAATCCAGTACACATCATTAGCAGACTGCTCCCTTTTAAAGTCTTCATTTTAAAAATCCATTTTAAACAAAAATACCTAAAAAGAATAAAAATAAATTGTCTTATACAATCAAAAATGGAGGAAACAAATCCCTAATGAACCTCTTTTCTTATTAGAGAAGTCTTCTGGAGTGGCAGAGAGTGGCTGAGCAGGGAGCTGTGCAGCAGCCAGCTACCGAGAAACCAAATTAGCGCTAATTATATTATGGCTTGCTGTTGTGCGATCAGTGTGACTTCACCAAAGGAACTAGGCAGCAGTGTCACTAGGTGGCACAGTTCTGACACATTTACAGATCATTACCCAGCCCTAATGTCACTTCGCAGGGCGCAGGGCTGGGGGAACAAGGGGGTCTCTGAACATCACTCAGCTATGTGTGAGTGGAAACTGCTTATCGGCTCCCAACGGGGACGAGATCCAAGCTAAGTTCTGTCAGCCGGGCTTGAAATTAACAGCGAGAAGTTGAGCGTTTCGCAGAAATGGTGTTTAAATCTAAACGCAGCTGGGGGATAAAGGGGGGAAAGGGGTGTAGGATTCAGTAAACGCTTGCTGACTTTGTAAGCCCTCAATGATCAGCTTGGATGAGGTGGCTTGTTGGACCATTACAGCTCAGAAAAGTCGATTTCTTCAGGCAGCAATAACCAGCGAAAGGATGCATGAAGTTGGTGAAGTGTTTAGAGGGGATGCCGTATGAGGAGCGGCTAAAGTCACTTGGTCTGTTCAGCCTGGAGAAGAGGAGACTGAGGGGAGACCTCATCACAGTTTACTGTTAGGTAACTAGGGAAGAAGGAGGAGCAGGGACTGATCTCTTCTGTCTGGTAACCCATGATAGGACCCAAGGGAACAGTAGGAAGATGTGCCAGAGGAGGCTTAGATTGGACACTAGGAAGAGGTTCTTCACCCAGAGGGTGGTGGCACACTGAAACAGGCTCCCCAGGGAAGCAGTAATGGCACCAAACCTGACAATATTCAAGAAGCATTTGGACAATGCCCTCAGACAAGTGGTGTAAGGGTAAACAAGCACTGGACCAGGCTGCCCAGGGAGGTGGTTGAATCACTATCCCTGGTAGTGTTTAAAAGACATGAAGATGTTGGGGTGGGAGACAGGGCTCAGTGGTGGACAAGGTAGAGTTAGGTTAGTGGTTGGACTCGATGATCTTAAAAGTCTTTTCCAACCAGAGCAATTCTGTGATTCTGTGATTCATCCTTCTTTGACTTGCAAACCCATTTGTCAAAGTCAACTTTTACACCTAGATCATCTGATAACAACCAGTGAAGTGTGAGCTCCTGCTCCTGACTCCATCACTTACCCGCCTTGTTAGTTCTAACACATCACCCAAACCCTGTTGCAGGACACGAAACACAAGGATACGAGGTGGCCGCTTCTGAAGGTTCCACTGCAGGTTCAAATTTCCTGACAGCCCTGCTTGAAAAACAGCCTAAATGCAGCCATAGTCACTCTTAATTATTTACATCTATTCACATCGAGTATGCCATAACAAAATAATTCTTGCCCACCTCCCCACAATTTGTTTGTTTGCTTGCCGGCCTTCCATAAAGCATCTCAAGAGCCTTAATTTTTTTCACTTTTACCACTTAAACACAGCATATTCATTACCAGAATGAAGTAATAATTTTTAAAGTTCTAAAAGAGACAGATAAAAATAACAGAACACTAACTTGGCTTTCCAGTCACCACATCTGATTTGTCAACCTGTTGGTCACTCTTGATGTGAAGGGGTAAGTTTCTTGGGATTTTATCAATGACTGATGAACAATTAATAGGAGGAATATGGATATATGGATATATAAACTATAAGCACGCTAATAGAGGATATTGGAAAGGATGGCATACCCATGCAAAAATGGGTTCATCTTTAAGAAAGGTGATCTGTTAATTAGCAGTGACCCTTTACAAAGGATGTATCTTTGACCCGAGGGGATTTCTGTGGAAATCTGTGCAGTTACCTTCTAGAATCCTCTCGCAAAACAAGGGGATATTTCTCCCAAGTACTGACACAGTTGTGGATAGCAATTTTTATTTCCAGCAGCAAGAAAACCATTGTAGTACTTTGGCTCTCAGCCAAGACTCCCAGCAACAACAGGAACCTTCTTTTTTTTTGAAAAAAAAAAAGGTGTATTTTTCTTAAATAACTTTCCTGGAGATGACTAGTAGATTTTAAGAGGCTGATGGCTCCAAGCTGCCAACTTACGTTTAAAGTTCCTTAATAACTAGTGCTTTGCCCAGGGCTGTTATCCAGTTAACAGGAACTTATACTGAAAGTTTGCTATGTAATGACTATGCTTGCAGCCATTACATGATATTGAACCTACGACCTCCAGACCTTAGGGCATAAATGGATAAAACTTCAGGTTTTGATTCCAAAGGGATGATCAAGAGTGCCCCATTTGGGACTGTATATTCTCATACATTCAGTAGAGATGAGCAGATGCCAGAGAGCACATGCTTAGTGTGGGAAATGCTAACAACAGGTGAAGATATGTCCTTCTCTAGAGTTTAGAGGCCAGTTCAGGAATGCATGCTAGATATCATCAATCTTTCTGACCCAGGAACTTTGTGCGCAGGTAGCGATATTAATGAGCAAAGCTTGGATTTGTTTTTTGGTAAGGAGACTTCTCTGAACAGCTTCAGATTGGTATTACTTAAACCACATCTCCTGTGAATGTGCTGTAATCTGCAGGCTCTTGAACAATCTTTCTAGAGAATACAAATAATTCCACCTATTGAAACTGGACCAAAGTATCCAAAACACAGTGCATCATGGATGTTCATCTGTGTAAGGTTGAGCTTGTTGCAGACAGATCTCTACATATCATCTGTGAAGAAGTGTAATACCTCTGGAGTACAGTCATGTGAAGAAGAAAGGGTCATCCAAAGAAGAACTGAATGTGAGAAATAGTCAGTCCTTTACAGAGGCAGTCTAGACAATTAGCTCAAATGTGAATGTCTTCTCTGAAGTTAGATGTGATGACATTTATACAGAAACACACATGTAGTGATGCTCATACACGTTGTGTTAGATACTCATGATACTGCAAATTATTTGTGGAGCAGAACTAAAGGATTGCCCCTACCAGCTGAAGGCTCTAACTGTGGCCTGATAGCTTGGTGTTAATTGTAGGTGCCAGTCATAAATCACTCATGTGGCCTTAAGCGACTACAGAGGTTCATTTCTCTAGTGTTGCTAATTCAGGGTTTGACAGTGAATGGGGAATATCGGGGTACTTATTTAGCTCTGAGAGATCCATAACTACATAAGAAAATCACAGCCCAGAAACCAAGCTTGGAAACAGAAATCTTAGAATTAACCCCTATCTGAAAACTCATTAAGATTTTTTAAGGAGATATCATTATTATTATTTAAATGGGTGTTTTATGTACATAACACGTGCCACTTACTCTGTGTGTGTGTCTTTGTTCACATATGTGCAGGTGTGCATTTGGATACATTCAATACATAAAATAAATTTGTATAAATATATACGTATAAATTTGAATCAGAACCATCTTTTTCATTTATGCTGATACAGCTCCAAGCACAACAGGGTTTCAGGCCATTAGCGCCTACATGTGATTACAGTACAAATATTAAATACTAGTAATGACTGAGTCTTTCAGAGAGCTGAACACCGCTAGTATCAGAACCCGCTTGTATTTAAACATTCAAAGTAATCTTTGTTTTTATCCTTTATATACACACAAAGATTTGCTCTAATTCAGCTTGCTCTTGTAACTGGCCGTCTCTTCACATTCTTCCCTACTTGTCTTTGAGTGGGTCTTTTTTTCCTCTCCTCTCTTAATCAAAATTAGAAAGAGATTGTGTGTGCCTGTTAAAAAAAGAGGGGTTTGGCTAAAAATAGTTCCCCAAGCCAGGATATATTACAGCAAACTGCTTTTGCCTCTGGATGTTAGTGGAGTTTCCTTTGTTGTCTTCTCTGATTGTTTCATTTATATGGCAGGTTAGACAACAGCAGACTCCTGTTATTGCCTTTTCTCAGCGGTGAATTTTTTTTTTTTAAGGCTTGGAGCCCCTGAGGACAGTCACTCCCTAACCACAGCTGGTGACAGGAGGAGGGTTTTTGTGCGTTCGATACTTGGAGCTGAGAGCTGACTGGTGAGAAGATTAACAGCAACGCTATTAAGTGGGATACACTGTCTCCATTTTTAAATTGCCTAGGCCTTTAATAAAAGAAGGAGAGAGAGGAAAAGGGAGACAGAGAGAAGTCTTAACAGTATAACATCTTCTGTATGTTCACAATCCGTTTCGCCAGATGCTAAATTACTTTCTTTCCCTTCCCCCCACTTCCGTGCATCCACCCCACTTTTCTCTGCGTCTGGTGTCTAATGCTGCGTCTCATCGCTCTGAAAGAAGTCCTTGAATCAAATTGCAAAGGTAGTCTGTTAAAAGGGAAGATGAGTGACCCAGGCTTCTGCAACAGAGCGTGCCTATGTGAATTTTAATTTCTCAGTCCTTGGGCTATTTTAGAAAGCTGGTTTTTTGTTAGTTTTTTTGTTTTTTTGTTTTTTGTTTTTTTTTATCCAGGGAACTTTGCATCATTAGCTGCTTTCTGGCCTCCCATCAGTCTTCTGGCTAATATTGTCAGAACAGGAAATCAGGATGTGAAAATCTCTAAGACAGAAAGGAAGAATTTGAGGGACTAAACTTTTTCAGGGCAATCAAATGGGTTGCTCAGGTCTATATATAGGAAGCTGGCTCCCCAGATTGAAGTTAGAATATAGAAAGGATTGAAAAGGGTGACTTCTCTCTTGCTGTGCCCAGAGTAGTGGTCTGTGCCCATGAACCCTGGACTTTTTAAAATCCAACCTTTGCCTTCATGCCTATGCTATTCTGACAGGGTTATGCACTATTTCTGGGTTGGTCAGATGGCTAGAAATCAGAAATGTTGATGTTAAGAAAATTTGGGAAAGGAGGATCTGCTTTCCTGCTCTGCCACACGCCCTGTGAGTGAGCTTAGAGACTGAATAGCATGAGATGCCCACCTCCCACCTTGTTACTGGGCACTTCTATTTTTTAAACACTGAAATACCATGGAGACTTTTCTGGCTACGTTCATACTAAATGGTTCCTGAGCATGGTCCTGTACACTAGACCTTGGTCAGGTATACTGCTAAATTGTTATGCTTCCTCCAGCTAGCAGTGAGCCCCAAATTCTCAGGCATGGCTTTGAAGTTATCACAAATCTGACACCATTCCCAGAAGGCAATCTGATGGTGCGCATCTCCTGCCACTTCAAGTTCTCTAAATCTATGTTGCTGCCTAAGAAATCAACGCTTTTACAATGCGAAAGCTGCAGTCCTTACTGGCTGCATAGGTGAAGCTGGCAGTGAATCTCAAATGTCCACAACAAAACATTAGGAATGATAATTTGCCTAACAGAGACTGTCAAGCCCATCCAAAAAGCAGCTTTCAGGTGAGAGGAAAAACTCAAGTCGCATCTAACATCCACTGCTCCTTCTCTGTGTGGCTGTGCTGCATTAGAACCAAGAACCAAGCTGTTGATTAGACTTAATAATGACAACAGCAATCCATTAAGCAATTTTGCTCATATTTTCCATCTAATATTAATATTGTCCAGATTTGGATGTCTTGCTTTACTGTCTACCACTACAACTGAATTTTCAAAGCCCTACATAAGGTCTCTTAAGAAAAAAAAGATTTATTGTATTTCAGATATTCAGGACTGGAATTGCTGCCTATATGCATATTGTTACTTAACATTTATTAGTAATTAAGTCTCAACATAGATACGGACAACAATCCTGAGCTTCTATTTAAACATCTACAGAACAGAGTCATCAAAATAGGTTCAGAAAAGACTTCAGAATGCCAACCAGGCATTCCCCCTTCCACAAGGAAGATCCTCTCTCTCTCTTTCTCCAATTTCTTGCTTATATTTTCTCACCTGTCCTGTAAGATTTTCAGTGATGGATATTCTATAGCTTTCCCAGGCAGTTCTTTCCAGTGTTTCATAGTTCTTACATACAGAAAGAGTTTGCGTTCATTTTTAGGGTGGTAAAGAGGGGTCATTGCTTAACCCACATCTCCTTGTGAAAGTTTTTGTGCACAATTTCTTTCCCATGGGATAAGGAATAAACTAAGCTACTCTTTAAAAGTTACAGAGCTGTTAAAATAGACTTTCTACACAAAATCCATTGTTTTAAAGGAGTACATGGATTTTTCTTGTTGTTACTCCATTTCAGGATGTTTCCGCCCTGAAAATTTGAATGAAAAGTACATTTATTTTACTTTCCTCATCTTTATTGCTTTAGTGACAGTTGGAAAATGGAAAAAGAGACTCCTATACTTATTCATATACCAACGTTTGCCCACAGAAAGAAAAAAAAAAAGGCAAAAAACAACAACTCAGGATTTCTGAAGTGGAAATTTCAAAGGGGGATATTCCAACAGAAATCCGTTCCTCTTTTCTTTCTGGCTTTACAACAAACCAACATGCATTCACACCCCAGCCCTGCAAGTACTGACACATATGCCTGGTTTCAAAAAGGATGGAGATCTTGTGTCTTGAAAGGGGTGACTCTGAGGCACACAATAAAGCACATTCAAAAGACTGATCAGGATCAAAAACCTGAGGAGTTACATCCTGGCATCCCTTTAGGACCAAATTTCATCATCTTAACTTCCACTTACTAAGTGCTTTGCTCAGCAAGAAGTACTACAGGTATTCTAGTCAAGTCTAGTCTCATCATGATGTATTTGAAAGCCTTCCAGTACTACTTAGTGCAATATGAATAACATCAATCAATTTTTTGTTCTCTGAACACTCCTCTTCTGGAAGAAGCATGAGTGTGGGGTGTGTTTTGTTTTGTAATTTTTCAAAAATACTACACACACGTGCACATCCCTACATGTTTATGCTACAGAACATAAAGCACAGACCTGTGTTGCTGATTTGAATGAAACAAAGTGAAGTTGAGGGTGACCTTGCATATCTTTGGGGGCTTTGGTCTAGAGTTTGAGAACTGCACCCTCAAATCTCAGCTTTCACTAGATTTAATATAAATTTTAAGGAAGGAACAAAGGAAAGCTTTTACAGAATCACAGAATGTTCACAGAATCACAGAATGTTAGGGGTTGGAAGGGACCTCAAAAGATCATCAAGCCCAAGCCCCCTGCCAGAGCAGGATCTCCTAGACTAGGTCACATGGGAACGCATCCAGGCAGGTCTTGAATGTCTCCAGAGAAGGAGACTCCACAACCTCTCTGGGCAGCTTGTTCCAGTGCTCTGTCACCCTCACAGTGAAAAAGTTTTTCCTTATGTTTACGTGGAACCTCTTATGCTCCAGCTTGCTCCCATTACCCCTTGTCCTATCACTGGACATCACAGAGAAGAGCCTGGCTCCATCCTCCTGACAATCACCCTTTACATATTCATAAACATTAATGAGGTCACCCCTCAGTCTCCTCTTCTCCAGGCTAAAGAGACCCAGCTCCCTCAGCCTTTCCTCATAAGGGAGATGTTCCATTTCCTTAATCATCTTTGTGGCTCTGTGCTGGACTCTCTTAATCAGTTCCCTGTCCTTCTTGAGCTGAGGGGCCCAGAACTGGACACAGTATCGCAGATGTGATCTCACCAGGGCAGAGTAGAGGGGGAGGAGAACCTCTCTGGACCTAGTAACCACATCTCTTCTAATACACCCCTCCTTGGCCACAAGGGCGCATTGCTGGCTCATGGTCATCCTGCTGTCCACCAGGACCCCCAGGTCCCTTTCCCCTACGCTGCTTTCCAACAGGTCAGTCCCCAATATATACTGGTGCATGGGGTTGTTCTTGCCCAGATGCAAGACTCTACACTTGGCCTTGTTGTATTTCATTAAATTTCTCCCTGTCCAACTCTCCAATGTTATAGTAGCTGATGTGACAGTAGAATAAATGCAGTCATTAGGTTCAAACCATAACCCACAACTGTGTCACACCATTTGGATGCTGCTGGACCATCACTTCCCATCACTTTGCTCAAAGGAGGGAATAACAAGGAGTCCAACAGAAGGTTTTGTAAAACACCACCACAGTATCAAGAACTGCCCTGCGAAGTATTATCACAAATGGGCTAATTTAGAGATACCTTGGTGACCTTAATTTCAGTATTTCCTAGCTTGGGTGCCTCATTTTGCAGCCTGTAACCATGATGTCTTCTGTCTTTTTGTGCTCTCCTATGTGAAGAGGGATTGGTATTCAGTACTGATGTGTCTGTGTCTATTTAGAAGTGAAAAGAAGAGAGCAAATCTGTATTTAATTTTAAAAAGTTTATTTTCTCCTGAATCTGACGCCACATTTTCTGAAGGGAGAATTAAAAATGTCTCTTACCAGCAATACTGACCAACACAAAGCATATTGCTGCTCAGGTCGTGGTCCAGGAGACAGATAATTGCCAAAGGCTGTCCTGGGTCAGGAAGCAGCCCAAAGTCTAATGTCAGTGTCTATGTACTAGGAAGCCAGCCTTGTTTCAAGACTAGGTTCAGTGAAAGGTTTCAATGCATGGGGGAAATTAAAAAGGACCACCTAAGTCACTGAGTTTTCTCCTGTGAAGCTGCAGACAGCTACAAAGGGAGCATGGGAAGCAAAATGATCCACAAATTGTTCTTCCCACCCAACAGACATAAAGCACTTTACAGAAAGCCTGTAAGAAACTTTCTACAGAATGAAAGCAGGGGACAGGTCATGTCTGACAGCCTGCACTAACAGCTCATTTCTCAGCTGAGATTTCAAGTAGCAGAAAGCCTGAGGGGAAGTCCTCCGGGAAGCAGGGACACAAATACACACATACCCTCTCACAGAGATGTCCACATCCAGAGGCCACATGAAGAGCTGGAACCAAACTTCCCTTCAACGTCATAACCCCTCGAAGGTTTAATGCACATAGGTGTATAGTCCCACTGCAGTTTGCTAGAATTTGGTGCCTGAGGGTAAAATTCATGCAGACTGCTATGGAGTGCTGACTCTGTGAAAACAGATGGAAAATTTGGAGCCTTCTCAGAATTACGTGGGTGATCTTTTGCATTCCTCAGAGAAATATCTAACCGTGTGTCCTGGTACCCTATGATCAGTCGGCAATAGGGAGAAAAACTCAAATCCCTCTGTGTCATGAGCTGCAGCAGAAAGCAACATGAGCACAAGCAGACCACTCCAGCCTAGGACAGTCCCAGAAGACTGGCCTAATGAAGCAGATGCCTAATTGGCATCTGTATCCCAATATGAAATGGGCAGAAGACCCCTTTTCCCACCATAGATGCAAAGACTGACAGATAAAGGAAGATCTACTCAGGTCTCTGAGGCAAGTTCTAGGACACATGGCTTCCTATAGTAGATGCTGGGATATTGCCCCTCAGCACCACCTTTTAGTCCATGCCTAACATTACAATGTGGACCATAGTAGCACTACATCAATCTTATATCTTTAAAGCACCGTGTATGATTAGTGAAAAGAAGATCAACAGCATAGCTTTAAAAAACAAATGGAGAGAGGGAAAGGAGTCTTCTGACAAAGTCACTTGTCAGAGGACTGGGCAGAATCTGATGAAGCCCAGCCTGCTTTAAATGACAAAAGCTGGGGGGGGGCTATCAGCCAGAAACACACTCCTCACGCTGTCAGCCAGGTTCAAGCCTCTTTCCCCTTCCTCATTGCAGAGCCTTTGTCCTCTTGCCAGAAGCCTGCCTGCAGGCAACATCCAGCTTTCTAATAAAGCAGCTCCTTTGTCAATGACAGTAATGATTATCTCCTACAGCTGCCCGTGGTGTTGCATTTTGTAACACAATTTGGCCGCCTTTGGCCCCGGTTAGTTCTATTTAACGTACTGCAGGGGGTTCACTGTTTGATCTCTAATTGATATAATTGACTGGGAATAATCAGGGCAGCTTTATAGATTTTTATTGATAGCTAATTTTCCTTCATCCATTGTTTAATTTGATAAGACTATAACCTAATTTATTGCCACTCTGATAGGGATCCATTACCCTTTTGACAAATGCTTCTGGGGCCCACTTGTCAGCAACTGATTTGAAAGAGCTGTTAAGCCTACAGAGCCCATCATTAGTTAATGGCAGTTTAGAAAGCTAATGGCATTATAAATTAAGATCAATAAGTACATGGAAATTACAGTTGTTCAGCAAGACACCACTATATTATTAAACAAACATAATCCTGTACCTTTGGTTAATGCACACACAGGGAGCTTCTGAGTGAGTTTCAGAGCTGAATAAAGCCAGGTGATTAGCAAAGCAAGGGCCCTTCTAGTGCTGGAATTGCCAGACTAATTCCTAAAGGATCTTTGCAAGAAAAGAAAGAAGCCAGCACTGCTTTATTTTGCTGTGTAAGCAACCCGAGGCCTCAAAACACCCTCTCACAAAACAATACCCCTCTCGCTTCCTCAGGTTTTGATCTGCTGCAGCAACACTTTCAAATGCATAATACAAAATCAGCAAAGGAGAGGCTCCTGGATTTATCCCAGGGATAAAGAAAAGCAAACATACTATCTCTCGATACTTTTACATAGCTTCCTCTTAATTCCTCACAAGGCTTGATTGGCATTGAGTGATGTTTGATCACTTTGGGCCAAAGAAGGCTGATGTGCATGTTGAGATTTTTCTCAGCAACTCACTGCGATCTAATGAATACAGCAAAGAAGAGGATGTCAGAAAGCCTGGAGTCAGCTTCGGCTTCACCACAGACAGGGTTTAGGGCACTGAGCAAGTGACTTAATCTCCTAGACCTTTCTGCAAGCTCACTCTCAGCTGCCTAGATTGAGGGTTAGGCATTTGGGAGCAAGGCTGTCTCATTCTGGATTTAGCGCAGATAAACTTCAACCTCAGCCATGTCTCTAGACGTCTATATGATATAAAAAACTAGGGCTGAAGTAAGCATGGGACAGAAAGGATAAGATAGGCTAGATAAGAGGTAGAACCATAACAAGTCCAGCAATAACCTAAGCTCTAAGTGACTTGCTGAAGGTACTCACCTTCCCACCAACCATCTAGGATGCCTATGCCAAATGCATTGCTCACTTAGGTGAGTCACTGAATGCTCTCAGGGACTCTGGCTACAGACTAGAATTGGATACCGAGGTTATCACATACCTAGATGTCTCCCCTGTTTTCTGAGAGAGTCTCATATTTTCAACATAGGGATGTCTGATCCTGTCTTGAAGCAGATCCTCCCTTGAAGCAGGACCTGGATGACATTAATTTTAATCACAGTGTATTCAACTTAACTGGCACCAGCTTTGCTTTGTTTAATATGCATGCTGTAAACAGTGGAAGCCCATAAGATAATCCAATGTCCTTTCCTTGGCAACAGGAACCTCCATCAAATAAGTGGGACAGACATTTGAGGGCAGCTAGCAGCTTCTGCCATCCGCTTTTAATCTGCAGCTACAGGTCTGGAAAGGCCTTCATGTACCTAAAGTTAGGTGGGATGAATGCAGTCATGTTTTTATGCAGCTCCCTTGTTTCAGCACCGCCCTTGCCTTGTTTGTTGGCTCTCTTTCTGTCATCCCAACCTCATTCAGACATGACTAGTAGGTAAATCTTAGTGATTCAGATACTAACTCCTGACGTATTGAGGTCCTCTGACTGTGTAATTTCATTTTTTAGAAGATCAAGATAAGACAGACTACTAAACTTGTCAACAGCTTGTCTATATTGACAGAAAGTTTCGTTGATTTACAGATAATCAGCTTATTGGGTAGAAAGACTATTGGGAATTTTAGTTGTTTCCTTAATGAAATAACTGCTCTTCAGTCAGAAGTTATTTACAGTGGCCATACTCCTAGCAGAAGGGACGAAACACTATGATTCTGTTTGTCCCGTGGTTACCTTGCATAGGTCAATGTTGTGTTATGTCAAAGTGTTGACCCAGAAACAGAATTTATTTCCCCTAAACTGAGGTTCAGCTTGCATAACTCAGGTATCTCAAAATTAAGAATAAGCTCTAGACAAATTTTTGAGGCAGAAGGTAAACATAGGCAGTGCCTATGTTATTATATAACTTGGACAAACCAGATTGGATTTGTAGATTGAAACCATCCATGCTGCCATCCTAACATCCATGCTGTAGCTGTTTCAGAGGGATTTCACCTCAGTCTAGTTTGTTCCAATTCCCATCCATAGTTAGAAAATATCAGGTACGGTTCTAGAGTTTATTTTCTGGTTTAATTTCATTTGAAAGTAATCTTGTTTGTGCATTCTGAGACCAAATGAGCCAATGAATTGTGATGAAGTGCTTCAAGCAGGGACAATCAGGAAAGTCACAGGAAAAGGGAACTCCAAATTCCCAGAAAACAAACCAAAACAAACAAAAACCCTGATACACATTGTTATTTTAGGTGCTGTCAGATAGTCATCTGCTTCAAAATTACCCTCTTAAAAAGGTCTGTTTCTTCCCATTGACTATAGGAAGAGCTTAGATAACTGGATCAGGCTTAGGCATGTAATGCTTTGACACTTATGTTATAGCAGATAAATGTCCTTATTTATCTGGTAGCCACAATAGACCCAAATCCTCTGCAGGGTCTTATTGGCCAAAGCACTATAAAACACATGTAGTGAGATATAGACGTGCCCTTAATGCTAAACACGCAAGGCAGAGCTGGAACAGGTGAGAAAGGATGAAATGAAATAACTGTTATTAAATTTGCATGAAAGCATAGCAAGTAAAAAGTGAGACTTCAGAACTGACAGCTGCTTTTGAAACATGCTTTTTCCTCCCCGATGTTATAAATTGATACAGCTCCAGTGACTCGAAGAGATTTAAACAGAACAAGGATATAGCCACTTCTCCTGAAAGTTGCTCAGTGTAAAACTGGAGCTTTGATATCTGAATTTGCTTCAAGTGGATCTCACAGGTACCAGCAGATGAGTTTTCATTGCTGACTTTCCACCAGTGCAAAGCTATTGGTGGCAGGGAAAGAAGACTTGATAGTCTGGAATGGGTTTGGCCTACCAGTAGCAGAAGGAGCACCAGCCGAATTTTCTTTCTTACAGCTGAGGAGCAAAAAAGGACAAAATTCAGCATTGAGTGACTTTTATCTTACAGCTGGCTTCAAGGGGAGCAATGGATGTAGACTGAGTATATTGCTGCTGAGGTAGACTAAGTGTCTGGAAGAATAAAGCACAGTTCCTCCTGCAGATTGCCCAGATCCCCTCACTGAGGATTTATAAGAAGTAAATTGGACAGCGTAAAAATAGGAAGTTAATCCTAAGCTCCTTCTCCTCTTACACCATTGCAAATCAGGAGCAACTCTATCAAAGCCTTTGAGACTGTTACAACTCTTTGCCTAATTCTGAAGCCCATTGAAGTTGGTGGATCAGATACTCTATGATGTGCAAATAAATGTATGGTCACTGACCTCAAGTCATTTACATCCCCTGCACATCAGTGAGCTATGTACCTTCAAAGCTGGTGCTTTAACCTAAAGGAGATATGGGGTGAAAAACTATTTTGAAGGATATAAAAATGGAGCTGTCTCATTATTTCCTTATACAAACTTGTTTTTAGTCTGATCCTACTTACTGTAGCCCTGTGACTCTGCTATCGGCTTAGGAACTGGGTGTTCCTGCCCCACTAGTTTTGGTGTAAAAAAGAAATTCAGGCTCCTAAAACTCAACTTGCACAGACTTTACTGCTCAGAAAATTTTCAGGCAAGGTCTAGATAATTGCTTCTCCCAATTGGTGCTACAGCAGTAAAATACAAAGCCATCCTCTTACGCTTCTCCTGGAACCAAGGTGGCAAAATTGGCTCCAAGACAATAAAAATATGACTCTTTATCCCCTAATGAAGCACAGCCAAGGCAAGAGCCACAGGGAGAGGCAGGAGATGGTGGTGGAGGGAGGAACTAAATTGCCTGTTCACTTGAAATAAAGCAGGCAAGATTACGAGACTCATGTACAATTCTCCACAGTCCCTAAAGTCTCTCACAAAAAGGTAGAAATGAACTAATTTATTAGTAAAATCACATCAGGGGCAGTAATTTCATGTTAGTGAATTTACATGTAATAACATTAGATTTCCAGCCCTCCATATCAGCACACTGTGGCCCTCTTGGATGATGAATGAGCTGCCTAAAGAAAGATGATGGTTTGATTGTTTTCACAGTGAACGGATCAGCATTTTAATTTCTTGCCTCTGTGTTTATTGCTTATTTGGCCCCTTGCTCAGCTTGTAAAAACTTGCCTAAATGGAAATGAATAAATGTAATTACTGCGGGTGACAGTGGTAATCTGTGTGGGTTTTTCATATTGCCTTTGCCAACGTTAATCTAATCACTAGAGAATATGTGTCACTGCACAAATACACTGACAGAAAGCAGAGTCCTCTGTCAGTGCCAAAGATATGGAGGCTGGGAGGAGTTCCTGCTGGTGGGAGTCTGTTGCTGGGACAAGGCTTTAGAGCACTGGCCTATACATGATGCATATGATCACCTTTATATACCATACAACCTGCCCATGAGAAGCAGCAGTGATACAAGCCAGTGCTGGAACAGAATGTGAGACCCTCCCAAGCATTATTGCTTTTCAGTTCTCTCCAAGAGTGGCTATGTGTGTTATAGTCACCTCTCAGATCATATCTACCCCCTTCTTCTCTGCCCATAAACTCTGCTGGGTATAAGCCTGTCTTATCCTATGTATGGGTGGCACAGACTTTGACGGAGCCAAGGTTCTAGGACTGGGCCATTAGTTTTTTTCACAGTAACAGGTTAAAAAATGTATATTAAAATAACAGACATGTTGCCTAAGGCTTTGTTGGGCAGCACTCTGAGGAAACAGATTTGGTGCATAACGAAGTGTGTAGATGTGAATTTGTGGAGATAGCATCTCCGTGTTATTAATGGGCAACAGTAATTCAGAGGGATTAACTGTTTTTCCAATTATCACACAAGAAATAGGATTCAGCTCCAGGTCCGAACACTTGCATTTAAATACATCTACACTTGCGTAAGTGTACAGATACAAACTACATGATGAAGCTACCATTCTAGTCAACAGAAATCACAGGGAGATTCAGCTGCCTGTGGAGTTACTTATATGGATACTTAGTGCCATTTAAAATGCCCAAGAGATACCTTCATGGGCCTCGCAGACATAACACAGGACTTAAGGAATACTTACACCCTTCTGATAAGACAACTGGAAGCCTGGAAAGACAGCTCCCACCTACACTTAGTCAACAGAGGCCAGAGGTTTATTCAACTTCACAAAAGCAAATGTCTCTTTTGGGATAAGCTGAACCGCTCTCCTGGCTTCATAGTTTGGCTCCCAGTTGACTATAATGAGTGCATATTAGGCCATTTGAGATACTTCATGGTACTTCACCTGGTCTCTAGCTGACAGTCACGAAGAGTTAAGGGATCTTATCATTTTGTTTCCATATGAATATCTTGAATACACTGTAGCGCAGTTTCAAATGGTACCAGATGTCCAAATTTTGGCAAATGTGTCCATCAGTGCTTTTACCCATACTTCCATTTTGGATGCCTTCACTTATGTTAGTGTACCTGGATCTGAATTATGCCTAATAAATCTGATTAGAACTGAGATACAAAACAAGAGGTCCTGACTCCCAGCCATGAACTCCAACTGAATTAGGATTAAACTTTATTCTCTTAGGAAGTTGGTTGCAAATATTATTTACTTCTGAGCCTCTTGAGTTGATTGTACTTACTTTAGGTGGGGATAGAAACATTATAAACAGGAAATCTTTATTTAAGCTAAACATGATAAGTCTGAAGATTTTGTTCATATGCTGCTGAAACTGCATCTGGAGACAATTCATATATGGAAAGACCCATGTACCTGAACACGTGCAGGTTAGCATACAAATACCTGTCAGGATCTATGTGCTTCAGGAGTTATTAAAGAGATCTCTAATTCCAGAGCTTAATAATTTTACTGAAACTGTAGTACTAAAACCCAAGAAAATATAACAGTTGGAAGAGGCATTTGCAGGGTAATTGGCACATCTCTTAGGCATGCTTTCACCAGCTGACTGTAGCTGTTACTTATTATTGGATGTTTGAGGCTAATCAGGGGAGTTATTCCTAAGGGAGAAGACAAGCAAGAGGCACAGAACACTAGGCCCATGAACTCTCCATAAAATGTTATTTTAACTGTTCATATATTTTATTCACATCGCGGAGAAGAAGTAAGGAAGACTGATGAAGATTCCACAGTAATTCATATCTCAGTAGTAAACCCTTAGTGAAGATTCACGGCCAGAAGACTGAACTAAGATCTACCATGGCTTAGAGAAGTAGTTGAATAGCTCCAGTTACTGTTTTGGTTTAACCCTGGTTGGCAGGTAAGCCCCACATAGCTGCTCGCTTGCCCTCCTCAGTGGGAGCTAAGAAGCTGTCCTCTCTGAATACTGACAGACTTGTGTCAGTTTTATCTGCTATAGGTCCATATATGTTCTCAGTTACTTCGTATTTGAGCATCTCTTAGACTCATCTTAAGCCATCTGAGAAGCTTTGGTTACCTGCCAGCTGTAGGAAGCAGCTGAATGTCCAAACAGTGAGTGCTTTCATCTGTGGTCATTTTTTAATGGACCTAGCACTGTGTGTGTCCAGTACAGAAGCATATGGAAGGAAGTTGACTTGCACAGGAAGCAGAAAGACTCAAATATGTTAATGGGAATTTGAAAAGTGCCAACCAGAGGATTTATGAGGGCTGAACAGAAAAGAAACAGTATTGGTCATGTGGATGCAACCTCAAAACATCAGGAAGCATCAGATAGTTTCACTCTGTGTATAATGCCCCTCTTTCCCATCATCACAAACACTGATAATGTCCTCAGTGTTGTCCAAAGTTGTATGAAAACTGGGCATGTGCCCAGGGAGGTTATAATTAGAAAACTCATGAAAAGAAAGAATTCTGGTGAGTACTGTAAGCGTAATACCAATTTAAAACCCAAGGGTGGTTTGGTGAAGCAGTTCTTGGAGTTAATGATACATAACTTCTTAATCTCTTAATTCAAGTGAGGTGATTAATACCCTATAAAAACATGACCTGTAACTGGTTCTTCCCTTGGTGCAAGAGAGGACAGGAAGCTAAAATTAGTGTAATAGTCTTTGACATGCCTGATGTCTACAATTCCCTATCCCACCTCCTGTTCCCTGAATTGTACACATGAAACAAAACACATACAAAGTAACACTCCTTTTCAGAGCTGCAGAACTGCTGCACAAAGGCCATGTCTGTACTGGTAAATTAAACATTTCCAGGACACACTCTGCCCTGAAGCCATCTGGCATTGTTTGGATGTGACTTTGCAATTAAACTGTCAGCCTCCAGAATAAGGTGGCCACACCCAAACTCCCCACATTGGGTGTAATGGTCTATAGCTCATGGTAACTCCTAAAACACATCCAAGAATCGGCAAGAAAGCGGCTCAGTTCTCTTGTCTAAGCTACACTGACAGTGGTTCCAATACCACCATGCTGATGGCCACTGCAGAAGCACTGGGACAGGTGCATTAGGTGATTTCTTCACTGCCAGGTGAGAAGAATCAACAGCAATTCCAGGATCTGAACTTTGACTGTTTAGGGATAGTTTTAGCCATGCGACTACCTCCTCGTACCAAAGGTCAGCCTCGCATAGCTCTTGTCTTCACCTCCTCTTTGTTGCACCTGATGTCTGCAACTATGCATCTCTTAACCATCCTTCCTAAATACAACCATTTGTAGACTTCTGTCACTCTCTTGGTTTGTTTACTGTAGGTCAGCGCTGGCTGGATGAATCTCCAAGTGCAGCAGCCCACTTTAGTACCACTGCTTTGGATCTTTCCGAATATGTTCCTCAGATTTCCAGGCTCAGTCCTGCGCCTCTCATTGGTTTGTATTCAACAGTCAGGGTGGGCATAAACAGATCTTTGTCGGATCTACAGCTGTGCTCAGAATCACTCCACATAACCCCTAAAGGTTATGCTGCCACTTAATCTCTTCCCCAGCTCTTTCACTGTGCCTCTTACAACCACTTGGATTTGTTTGACTTACTTAGACTCTTTTGTACTTACTTCTGTCTGTTCTACACACAGTTTATGCACCAATTTAACTAAATCAGTTTAGAAACCAATTTAGTTAAATCAGTACAAATCTCTTGGGTAGAACCAGATGGAGGATACCTTTAATTGATTTAATGTGAGTCAGGGTTTTTTTAGTTGATATGCCCTATTTTCTTGTTGATGCGTATCAGCAAAGTCCTACCATCAACAGGAACATGGTCTCTCACATCTATGAAAAGGGGAATTTGCCCATGAGAAAACAGGTCTGTTTATGTTCTCAAGGTATTTGCATAAGGCCTTGGTTTTCTCTTTTGCTCCTCCCAATCCTGGTGAGTAGCTGCCTTATGTGCTTAAAATAGTCCATTTTTTTTCGATGTAATGATTCATTTGAGGAGGTGAGAGGAGCAGAAGCCTCTGGAGAATTGCAGTGGGATAGAAAGTCAATGCTACAAATACAGTGCACGTCACTAGTGACCTGGAAGCTGTAACTATCCTTTAAATAAAAAAACCTTGAAAAATGAGTCCATTTCACACTTTCACATTTTATAAACCCTTACGTTAGCCAGGCAGAGAAGAGAGCCTAGGACTGAATGTACAATGGGCCTGAGAGGTCCTTCCGGCAGGTTCCTCCTGAGCAGAGGCTGAGAGAACCTGAAGTGGGAAAGGAATCCACCACACCATCCATGTCCCGTCTGCAGAGAGATCTTAGTATCCCATGTTCTGTCCTTCATGGGTGTTATATTACTGTGTATGCTGGGACAGCCAGCAAATAACTCCATCTTAATTGAAGGTGGGAATTTAAATTACATTCAGCTGGACATAATTCTAAAAGAGCCTAAACTCTGCCTTGCTTCATCTGATGTTAAACTGAATGAGGCAAAACTGAATTAAAGCCGCTTTAATTCTGAATGAGAGAGTCCACACGGCGTTTTAATTTAGTTGAACTAATCCACTTCAAAAATTAATTCAGATTAATTTTCCTCAGTATCCCTGAGCAGATCTGCAAAGCTGCCTGAGGGAGTTGGGAGCAATTTCCCTGTGTATGGAAATTGAACGAAATAGGCTCCAGTCCAATGGCAACTCCACAATAGCGCCTTGTGTGAGCACTGTTCTTCCAGAATTAAGTAGAGAATCATTTCAGATTATCTGTCGTGCTCTATGCCCTCATCCTGCCTTCCACAATGATTTCCTTAATCCCAACAACACGAGAATTGAACCATGAGATATCTAAATCCCACACTGAATTCGCATTAAGAAAATTAAGTACAATATGAAATAGCAATTTAAGTTCTAGATATTTTTATGTGGAGCATTCCTTCCAAAATTAAAATAAACATGCCCTCACCCTACTCTGAAGGGCTTTGAATTTCACTATATCTGGGGCTTATTGGAACCCAGAAAACGAGGCAGAGTCACACTGAAACTCTCCAGTTTGGCTTATATTGAACTAAATGTAGTGAGACAAGGATGTGTAGAAAAAAATATATCAAACTGACTTTTAAAAGTTGCAACACTGAGGTTTTTATTAGTGTAAGAAAGACTTTGGATATATTCTCCAAAGAAGTAGTGCATTAACAAGATCATTTGCTTTGTATTTGAAGTTGCAATTAAGTCCATGTTTTTACTGCAATTACATTTCTTCCTGATTTCTTAAACTCTTTTTTTTTTTTTTCATTTTTTTTAGACATAATGAATAAGAACTTTGGAAACCTTTTTTTTGCATCAAATTTTAATAGCAGAAAAAGGTTTTGGCTTTGTTTTTCTCAGGATATAAGGAAATGGATTGGTTTTGAGAAAGCAAAGCTATTTAAACTTTTGGGGATAAACTTAGACAATGGCCTATAAAAATCCTAAAGCATTTAAAAAACAGTGTTCAGCATTTTGTACTAACACAGTACTGCAACATGTGAGCTCAGGATAGAATTCTCACTTTGAGGCAGCCAGTTTCAGAAAATCAATAATCACGCAGTGGCTCTTGCAAGAGGACTTGCAGGCACAAAACTGGCTTTTATTTTTACCACTGGGAAACAGATTTTTCTGTTGAACATCTTCACTAAAAACAGTGACTTTAGGTCACAGTCATTAATGACTCAGGTGAAAGTTTTTCTTGCATTTTCTTCATTACTCCTTTCTCTGAGCATCTTTATTTTTCTTTGTGCATTGTATAAAATGGCCATATTTGAAAAGTGCCGGATTCAGATGCCTCTTGCAATCTGGATGAGAAAAAGCAGCATGTTCTGCTTGGATCGTCTGGCGGGACAGTTGTGAGAGAGATTGTACAGACGGGAGCTTGTTACAGCAAATAAACTGATATTAGAATGTAAATTCTTCTAATCTATTCATTAGCTGTTTTTGAGACCTAGCTGTTAAAAGCAGTGGGTGGAAAAATGTCTCATTTTTGTTGAATGTCCTGTTGGTGGCAGCAGTTACAGTACATTTAATTCATCAGCAAAAGTTAGGAGCCTGTTCTGGCCAGGTAGCTCCAACATGCTCCTTAGAGGCAGAGAGGTGATCTCAGGTGACGAACAGCTTGTGGGCTGATGACTTTGCTGTGGTTTCAGCAGTTCAGCTTACACAGAAAAGAAAAAGGGGGGGGGAAAAACCAAACCCAAAACCTGTGTCCAAGGAGCACTGCAAGGCAGAACTCTGTATGAGAGCAAGAGCTGGCAAAGCTGTTCAAATAAAAGACAACATTGAGAGCTCAGTCTGGTTTGTGTGGCTCGGGAAAGTGATGGGCAGTGAAAACGAAGAGGGAAAAAGGGAGGGAGGCAGGGATGGGGACAGGCATCACAGAGTTTAGTGATTAAGGAGAATAGTTGAAATCTCACTGTTTTCTAAGTCATTTGCTTGTTGTGTGCCTCGTGGATAAAGAGGAAGAAAGCAGAGAAAGAGATTAGAGTAGGACAGGAATAACTGAGGAAGAGCAGCAGTTTTCCAATCACAACCAAATAATTAAGACCTCTCCTTTTATCTCTCTTTCAAGCAGAAAAAAAGAACTCACAGAGCACAAGTAAAACCTCCTTCCCTCCTTCTCATTTTTCTTGAGGTCAGATTTAACTGTGAGTGTAGTCTAGAAGAAGATTTTTTCCTGCTGTGATGTTGATGTCAGTTTTTTTCTGATTTTAGGTACCCAACAGGGGTCACTCTTAAGAGTGGCTGCCTTGTGCTGGATTTGTTGTGGACACCCACTCTGGAAATGCAGAATCTTAAAGTTAGATGGTCATACAGTTATTGAAGCGGAAGAAGTTCCTGGAAATGATGGAGAGAAATATTTCACTAGGGTCTGTAGTGATAGGAAAGGGTGTACTTGTTTTAAACTGAAAAAGGGTAGTTTAGATTGGACATTAGGAAGAAATTAATTATGATAAAGGTGGCGACACACTGGCACAGGTTGTCCAGAGAAGCTGTAGATGTCCCATTCCTGGAAGTGTTCAAGATTAAGTTGGACAGGGCTCTGAGCAACCTGCTCTAGTTGAAGATGTCCCTGCCCATGGCAGGGTAGTTGAACTAGACGATTTTCAAAGGTCCTTTGCAACCCAAAGCACTCTATTATCCTATGATTTTATGATCTATAATATAGGCATAAAAGTATTTCACTTAAAGGAAGAAATTAGCCACTGCATGTGCCTCCTACTATTTTAGAGTCAGACATTCCACTATTTATTTTTGAGTCATCATCCTCATTCATTTTAAAAGGAGAGCAGTAGTCCAATCACAATATTTTTCTGTCATAAAGGAATGCTTCATCAGAATCTCCTTTCTGAAGCTTGTGTCTTCCCTGTCCAACGGAGACACTGGAGGATGTATGCATAAAGAGAGAGTCTGGAGGAACAAACAGCAAGTCTTATATTGCAGGCATAGTTTTTTATTATGAGTTATGAGTTAATTATGAGATCGTCTACTCCATTTTATGGGTTAGGAGTGGATCTTGATGCCTTACTGCACTGCTATGAAAACTTCCTGTAGATCTTTAAAGGGATTTCTTATGCCAGTTTCTGCCTTGTAGAGGGATAAGGGTTTGTCTGCTGAGGACAGTACTGGAGCTCGGAAGACAGGCTGTGTAGGTATTTTTTGTACCTGTGAGCTGCAAATCCTTTTGCATAGCAAGCACTCAGCGCAAGCTGTGTAAATTCACTTTTCTTAAACAAACATTCTGGAAAGCAAAGACTTTTCAACATTTTCAGGGAGCCCTCGAGCTCCCATTGCCAGCTAGCAAAGCTGGATTGTCTCCCTTACAGGCAGCAGTAAAGTTCCTTGGAAGAAAATGAGAAGAGAAGAAAACAAAACAGACAAACCTCAAAGTCCCCAAGGGAATGAACAGAAATAAACAGAGTCAATGTGGAAATCAGTGTTGATTCCTGCCATCAGATTCTCACTCAGTTTGACCTCAGGAACAGCACTGACATGGACCAGAGGGCAGGGAGTAGGAAAAAAAGGTAGGACGCGTGACTTGTGCAGCGAGGAAAACAGATGTGTTTTTAAGAAGCACTGTGCCTTGAAGTTGTTAAACCACCTTCTAGTAGTTATACCTAGCTACTGTTTAGATAAGCAATAGGAGTGGAATTTATTCCAGTGTGTAGAGCCTTTGGTAAACCCAGAGCTTAAGGGAGCATCCACGCTTTTTCACTGTGACTTTAGCTACACCCTGTTAAATTATTAGATCTCTATGGTCCCAGATTGCAGATCATTACCTGACTTTGACAGAACTAACAAATTAAGACTCCAGTTAATGCCATCAAACTTTGTCTGTCTTAAACTCAGGCATCTGATCTAGTCTAGTTCCCAAAGAGGACAGAGGTATCTCCAGCAGGCACTCCATGTCACCCGTGATTGACGCAGGTCTCAGGAGTGGAAACTTGATACCAGAAGCAACTGTAGTTGCCGTTACCTGGTTGTTACCTGGTTGCAGGGTGCTATTCTTCCCCCTTCACCACCCCCCAGCTACTTCACTTTGTATAGCCTCATTAATACATGCCATCATCCCTTACACAAGTCAGATTGCTCTCTCCTCCCTCTCTAGCTCTGTGCTGCATCTCCCACAACATTCGCTGACAATGGACTGCCATTTGCCGTACCTTTGCTATTTCAGGTGGGGAGCTTGCAGTGCATTCAGAAATGCAGCTAACCCTGTAATAATCACCACAGAAAGAGAGGAAGAGATGTCTAACTTAATTTTGAAAGGGAGCATGTCTGTATTTACAAAGCAAAATACTTCAGTTTTCAAGTTTTGCTGAGAAATTGGTGTTTTCCAAAGGTCAGGAAAAATATCTGTCTAGCTTTACCAAGAACACATATGAAAGTTTCAAATGTCAAAGTGTGGGTCAAGGCACATAGACATTCTTGTGTCTTAAACAAGCAGCTAAATGGATGAACTGAGAAGAGGAGCATCATCTGTCCCATTAGCCGTCAGCTGCTTATTGCCCTAGGCAAAGACAACATATTGGGGGACTTTGTTATATTTTCTTTTTCACTTGGCTAGTTCTGTTTGAGTCAGTGGTTCAGACTAATTACTAGAAAATAAATAATAAAATATGTAAGAGCCTCAGCAGGAGTGAATCTTTTTGCATACAGAAAGAACCAGTTCAGATGTCAGCAAACTCACCCCAGAGCCAGGATATTTAGCAATAAAGTTAACGACAAGAACAACAAAAATGTACTTAACTTTGTTCCATTTTTATTCACTTGATCGATGTCTGGACATCCTGGCAGTTGCCACCTTCAGATTCAAATTATCCCCACTGAATTGAGCGATGGCATTAAACTTGGCTAGATTTAGTTGGTGTTTAAAATTGGAATGTCAGACCAAATTTCTTCTCCAGCACCACTTTACAGTCAATGGAAAGAAACAGACACATTCTAAGAGCAATCTGTCAAACCTATCTTTGATATATATTTTAAAAGGGGATCCATCCATACTCTCCAAGTACCTTTACTTCTCATTATTGATTTTAGAAGAAGCCCTGGAGACTAAAATTCTAATTTAAACACCACAATTATCCGTTTTTAAACTAGGTAAAGAAATCTATGTGTCCAGAATTTAAGGAGGACAATGTTTTGAAGTATGATTTTAATGCTTGAGGCATTGGTTCAAGCCTGACATCCACCTGAAACAACAGTGGAATTCACCTCCCATCACTCTGTGTACTGCAGACAGCTGTGGCTGAGCAGGACAGCCAAGGCTCTCCTCATACCCAGTGCAGAAAAATAAGTGTGGTTCATGTGATGTATTTTAGAAGTGCTTTAGTACAGAAGGACATGCAAGCTTTTCTTTCTCCCCATTGACTCTCAAGGCACTTGGGATATACCTACAGTCAGGCACAGATGTCCAATCTTCAAAAACATACCTATGGGCAGATAAATCCCACCTGATGGTACTGTTTATGACTTAACTGTTTGCTTTTACCTTAAAGCTGCTGGTGGAACTCCAGGAGTGTGAATTCGGGCTGAATTCAGGCTCAGTCTTCTGTTCCCCAGAAGAAGCTGGAAGTACTCTTGTTTGCTGACTGTGATACTCTCATAAAAGATTCAAGGAGAAAAATCAGCTTCAGAAATCAAGGGGTTTTCTCTGCTGTTCCAACTACCTCCAGTTAAAACGTTATTTGAACTGCTTTTTTTAAAAAATCTTTTTTAATAGCTACCCTATTTGGCCTGTATTGGAAAAGCCATTAAATAAGATGCTCTCAGCACCAGTAGAGTAGCTTCAAAGACACTATTGTAAATGATCCTGAGCTTGTCTGATAAATCTCATAGCATAATGTCTCTCCATTTTCATCCCTGTTGCAACATTTCTAGAAGTCTGTAATAAATAGGCAATGGAATAAATTCAGAGAAATGCTGGTTTCTGGAGAAGTTAGCAATGATGTTACATAAAGTGTCAGAAAAGAGAACTTTGGGAATTTTGCACTGGGAGATATCTGATGTATGAAAAAAGAGTTTATTATATACACAATAAGTGGTGTTGGGTCATAGGCTGGACTTGATGATCTTGGAGGTCTATTCCAGCCTCAATAATTCTGTGATTCTGTGATCTTGGTCAGAACAAGACATACTTGGGACTAAATAAAATTAAACAATGGATAAACAATTAAATAATGGATAAACTAATCCTCCTTTTTTGTCACTTTACGATGTAGGGTTTTGTTCAGTTCCTGCTGGTTGTCTTGATATCGTGTTTTGGTGGGCACTCAACATTGCTTAAATAATGCAAGTAACTCGTTGTGCCTGTGCTACAGCTTTCTTAGTAGAATTACTCCTTTCCACACTTACACTTGATTTTTAAATGTGAAAGAGGTAGCTTATACCGCCATGGACTTCGGTTCCAGAGACTAAATTAGATATTGAATGTCTGTGATGGCTCAGGACTCATTGCTTACTGGATACAAGCCATAAAAACAACAGAGGTAGGCAGTATGCCAGTATGCACCCAAATCTCTTGGTATCTCCCAAACACAGGTGTAACCAAGTCTTTGACCCTACCACCATAAAAGCAGCAGGAACAAGAATAATAAGGAGGTTGTTGATTCGGGTATCTTGGCCAAGTGCAACCTGATTATAAGCCTCTGCTTTACTAAATGAGTTAGTACCAAGATGCTTACCAACAATTGGCTGATGTTTTCAGCAGGGAGAATTATACGAAGGAAGATTAGCAGAGGGAATTAACCAGATCATTGGAAATTAGGCATTAAATGGAATTAAGACATAGTAATGAAAGTTTGCTTTCCAGAAATTGCTTGTGAGGGTGTCAATATTTTTGGTTTTGTTAATGACTGTATTTAGCATCCTGTGAACTAGGAAAATATTGTTATCTTTTTCACTCATATCCAGGACAACATTCAGGATACTGATAGGATAATTTATTTCTTTTTTCCACGGTATTCATCCACTTAAAATTGTATTTTTAATTATCTTTTCTTCAGAAATACAGTTTAAGTGAAAAGTTTATAAACACTCCTGCAAATCTCAACTATTCATTTCAACATCCAGAAATGTGAGGATTAAAAAACCTGCAAACTGAGTTTCTAGCCTTGGAAAAATTTTCCATATGGCCTTAATGCCACGAAGAGTATATATCTTGGGTCAAGAGAGCTGAAAAGACATACAAATAATTCTCTTCAGGACAGAAACCTTAGTGTATGAATTAATTATCCAAAACTAAGAATGATTAGTTAGTCTTATCTGAACCAGAACTGTTTTCTTACCCAAATCTAATGGATTTCAGATAGTGACATTAACAGCTTCTGAAAATGTTTATGGGAGTCTCATGATGCTTCAGTTAATGTATCCTTCCAGTGATATTGAAAGTTAATTTTATCTTTTTTGTTAACCTTAATTATATGGTTCCAAATAAAAATTAGATCATATTTAGAGGATTAGAGATTAACAAGTGTTACCTCTAATTGAAGGTGCTTGATAACAAAGAACTGAATTTTTTATATGGTATTCTATTAAAATATATCTTTCATTGAAAAGTGAAAATCTCCTTGTATATTGATTTTCTTTAACAATAAGGAAAGATTGTATGTAAAAATGGCCAACACAGGTGAAAGATGGGGAAAAGGAAGCACAGAGAGCAGAAGTACCACACTTAGATAATTCATTTTTTGAAAAAAGGTGATTCCACTTTTAACATTTTCTTAGTCATCTCACTCGAGGTCTAATTTTCAGTCGAATCATTCAGATCTGGATTTATACCCATGAGAATGCAACACAACGAAGATGATTATAAACTTGCAAGCCTTGGTATTTGACTGATTCTCTTATGCAAAGCCATGAATCATCAAAAAAACAAACAAAAATGTCTGATTTACAAAGCTTTTCATCCATGTTTGGTTCAAGGGAGTATCAAGTAGAGACAGGAGAGTAACAAGAGACAATGAGAGAGTTTTGGCCACTAAGGCTGTATTTCTACTAATAAACTTAACTTTAGGTGCTTGACTGGTCACCCTGGATTCCCGGTACAGTCACTGAGAAAAGTGTTGTCAGATAGCAACGTAGCCCAGGCTAGATGTGCACCACTCTCCGGAGAAGCCTTATTTCTTTCCACGGATTACAGAGGAAGCCTAGGGCAACTATGCATCTAACACAGGATCCGCAGTTAAGCTAAATGAATGAGGACCATGATAGCCTGCATGCCAGTAAGCTACAGTCTTTGTGGGCTTAGTCCTGCCACTGTCATCAGAATCAATTATATTCCTGAATAAATCAATTAAATGCTGGTTAACCCCCACAGAAAGAGAGAAAAAGGTCCTTTGTGAGAAGGAGACTGGAATTAAGTTTTTTTCGTAGGAAAATCATGGCTGGACTCCAAGACGTTTTATAAGTCTGATGTCTGATTTGTTTTTCCTCACTTATTCTTCTGCTACATTCATCTGCTTATTTGTTTAACGAATGTGGTGCTGGTGAGGGATGCTAGATTGATGCCTTGGGGAGAACAAAGTCTTTTATTTGTCCCCAGGCATGCCATACCCATGCTCCACAACCACGTGCCTTCTCTCTGACCTGAAAGGACCACCTTTAAGGGTGAAAAAGTAGTTTAGTTTCCTGGGCCTTTTTAAACTTGCCCTTTCCTCTGGATCTACCAGCAAGGGACAGAGGGTCATTAGAGCTTATTTTTACAGCCAAAGGCACACTGTCAAGAGTTTCATTTCACATCCAAAGCTTGCTCATAAATTTTTTTGGCCTTGAAATCTCACAATAGTAGGATTTTTTATATTTTTTTTAGGCAACTGCTGGCTAGGCTGGCAGTACTGTTTCTCTCAGAGACTTTTCTGACCCTATTTCAATTCAGGAAATTATAAAGATCATGAAAATAATAATAAGAAAAAGATAAAATATTAATGGCAAGAACTTGAAAACTCACTCCACATCTCTCTCTAGGTTCCACTTCCTCATACAATTGACTGTAGACTTCAGCTGAAGAATGATTGTATGCCATGCTTGGCTCATACACAGACTCTTCTCCTTTATTTTTCTGCACAGGTAACTGTCTTAAAGGTGGTTAGCTAAAGTTACCCACTTCTGGGTGTTTTCCTTCATCCTCCCTATCATTTGTGGCAGTGGAAACCTCATGTAACATTCCTGACCTTCAACAGCTCATTTTTCAGGCAAAGATTAATATTTGATGGCACCTCATCTTTCCCTACTAAGGCCTTGAAAAAGCTTCTGCATGGTAGAGGGAGTGAGAGAGTAAGAGTGGAGAAAGAGAGAGGGAAAAGGAAAGAAAGGAAGATAAACAAGATTTGTTGCATTTTAGGAAAAAAATATTTTAAAAATTTTCTTCATCGTTGGCTAAATATAGTTGAAACATTGAATATCATATTAGTCTGAAGTACCTGTGAGTTAAAGTGCTTTTCTGAAAGTGGGTGCCAGGCTCTTCTTTTTAAGTTGGCTTGATAAAGGGCTTTCATTCAGAGTCCCCAATTCATCTGAAGGACAAACTCCCGACAGTGGGAAGCAGGAGCAGAGTCATAAACGTTTTCTTTCTTGAATGAAAACAACCTATGCTCCACCAATGTGGATTACTCTCCTCTGGCGTCTCTTCTTCAAAGGAGAGGAGGCTGCTTTGAAGACGATATCCCAAATCTCGTGCTGGTTCTGAGATAAACACGATCACTATGAGTCTTTTTCAGTAGTTTGAGTTTCTGAGGAACTTCTGATTTTAAACATGCGCTAGTTCCAGCTCTCTCTGTATGAACAGAGGGTTTGGATATCCAGAGATCCATGGGTAAATCTGTTGCAAGCAGTATCTGCAACATCTCATTATTAAAACTGCAAAATCAGAGCTGCTGTGCCTTCCCCTCTTAATGTACTTCTTTATTGAATGTGTCATCAAGCATCTCCCATTTTAATATTTGATAAATATAAAGAGATAGGAGTGCTGCAAAATACTCGCTACCACTCGTTAACGAATCTAGGGCATCCTCCTCAAATTATCTCAGTGTGTCCTGCATCCACCTTTTCTCTTTCCATCCCCCCAGATAAACAAGTCGGGAAATTTGTTACAGGAAATTGTTGTTATTGCTGTTATTATTATTATCGTTATTTCATCCCCCTCCCTCCACCCAATCAGGACTGCAAAACCAAGGGATGGCGCATAGTGATTTGCCTGGAAAGACATCTTTTAGGGTGTTGTGACACCAGCGCTGCATTTTTAATATCCACCCCTCTGAACATGTTATCATTAAAACTTCATGGCTATCATTTCATTTATTTATTTATTTATTAGCAGCAATGCCACCTTCTTCGCTCAGCAGCGCTTCCTGCCTTTCCGATTTCAGCAGCGCCTGACCCCATTTCAGTCAATTTTCCATATCCTGCCTGTCTTGTATCCGCCGAGGGAACACACTGATGCTGTGTTTATGCTAATTTTATGCTCTCTGAGTTGTGTCTGTTATTCAAAGCAGTTGAAGCAGTTATTGCCAGTAATCTTATTTCTGCGAGAGCCCCCAGGGCAGAGCAAGCCTCGGAGCCGGTCCTGCAGACCGCGTCAGAGCCATCACAGCCTGCTGGTAAATGGCAGCTCTTTCCTGCAGAATCTGATATCAGTTACTCCACAAACACAGTAATAAAATGAAACAAATCAGATTTTCAAGTAAATAAACCAGACTTCAATGGCAACAACAATGGTCAAGACAACAGGATTTTAATAAGTGATGCTATACAGGGGAAAATATTGGAGTGCTACATCCTTTCTTCTTCCTACTCTCCCTCTGATCTAACCCAAAATTAGCTGCCTGAACCACTTACAGACTGAAAATGAAATAAAAAAATATTACTACCGGAATGGGGTCTGCTCTCCTAGTTGGTAAAAAAGGCCACTCACTGATGGCATGTATGGAAATTTCCCTGTGAAGGTTCTCAGCGATATTGCATTGGGCAACAGAAGATCATGAATTATGATTCCTGATTTTGTACTCCATATTATCCATGGGAAATTGCATGAGATCTTCTATGTTAAGGGACAGGCGGATGGTATCTACCAAGAGAAAGGTGTTGACTTTCTGTTCAGAAAAGCTAAGCTTGATTCATAGGTTGGCCACCATTTTCTTGGGCACTTTGGTTGTGTAGTTCAAAGATAGGTCTTGAAGTGCCCATCATCTTTCAATAAGGCTTCAAAGCAAACAAACTCACCGACTTCCTCGGTGCCTTCCTAAAAGCCAAATACACAGAAGATAGAAAAGGTGTTCTGTTTTAAAATAGCATTTAGAGAAAAACTTGAAATGCTGCATTTTCAGAGTTGGAAAGTACTTAAAATTTTGTCAGAAAGCCAATAGTTGGAAAAAAAGAATTTGAATTCTGGCCAATTTTGAGTTGCCAAAAATGTGAACCATTTTTCTCATAAGAAACATTTCCTATAGAAAACTCCAATTTCAGAAACATTTTTCAACAAGAAGACATTTCAAATGGAACATTTTCATGTTTTTCTACTGCCATCAACAGCACTCAGCTTTTATTGTATTGCTTAAGGCCATGTTTTCAGCATACTGTGCTCTTTAGAAACTTGCCTAGTTACATTGAGTCCTCCAAAGCAGCAGGAGCTCCCATATATAAATTTATATATGTATATGTACATATCTGTATGCATAAATAAAATATAAAATCCTGGATTAAGTCTCTCTGTATTGTAGTTTCTCATATGTCAAAAGTGATTAATAAGGCTTCTACTTGATTACTCTTAAATAATTTTTAAACTTCTTTGAAAGTCTCTGTCTTGTCTTTTGTATGCTAAACTTCCCGAACAGCAGAAGTTTTACCCTGGTAATCACCTTCCTCATATTTTGTAGATCTTATACAGGGATTTTAAACTTTCCTTTTTCCTTTGAAATCATACAAGACCATTGGAAACATCCAGATCACCAATGCTCTCCTCCTGGAGCAATTTGGGTGATATATCTAATGGTAAATTAAATATGCCCTATTGACAGTGGCATTGAGAGCACCCTCAGCACCACGCTGAGGGGTGCAGCTGATATGCCAGCAGGGATGCCATCCAGAGGGACCTGGATAGGCTGGAGAGGTGAGCGCAGATGAACCTTATGAGGTTCAACAAGGCCAAGTGCAGGTTCCTGCACCTGAGCTGGGTCAACCAGCATTATCAGTATAGGCTGGGAGAGGACATACTGGAAAGCAGCCCTGTGGAAAGGGACTTGGGAGTGCTGGTGGATTAAAAACTGGATATGAGCCACCAGTGTGCAAAGGCAGCCCAGAAGGCCAATCACATCCTGGGCTGCATCAAGAGAACTGTGGCCAGCAGACCAAGAGAGGTGATTCTGCCCCTCTACTCTGCCCTGGTGAGACCTCATCTGGAATATTGTGTCCAGTTCTGGACCCCCCCAGCACAAGAAAGTTGTGGACATATTGGAGCGTGTCCAGAGAAGAGCCACCAGAATGATCAGGGGAATGGAGCATCTCTCCTACGAAGACAGGCTGAGAGAGTTGGGGCTGTTCAGCCTGGAGAAGAGAAGGCTCCTGGGAGACCTTGTAGTGACCTTCCAGTATCTGAAGGGGGCCTACAGGAAGGCAGGGGAAGGTCTATTTAAAAGGGTGTGTAGTGATAGGACAAGGAGTAATGGTTTTAATCTAGGAAAGGATAGATTTAGGCTGGATTTTAGAAAAAAAGTTCTTTAGCATGAGGGTCATAGAGCACTGGAATGGGCTGCCCAGAGAGGTGGTGGAGGCCCCATCCCTGGAGTCATTCAAAGTCAGGCTTGATGGGGCTCTGATCAACCTGACCTAGGTAGAGATGTCCCTACTTGTGTAGGGATTTTGGGACCGATGACCTCTAGACCTCCCTTTCGGCCTAAAACATTCTATGATTCTATGATCGCTCAATCTCCAAGAAACCAGTTCACAATGTTTGGCCACATCCATTATAAGAGTTCTTGATCTCCAAAACACTGTATGGCCCCACACAAAATGCATGATGGAAATGTTTCCTGGTCCAGGAATAGTTGTTATCTCTCCTGAGCCAAAACCCCTCTAAAGAACCACGATTACCAGCAGTGACTTTTCAAGGTCTGGGAATGTTTTCTGGAAGTATTTGATCTTATAGCACACACATAGCCTATGCTTTTTTAGTCTTCTTTGATCCAAAGATGAGCAAAATTTGTGAGGGTATTTTTTCTGGTTTCACCTATATTTGGATCGAGTCCTCATGGAAGCAAAAGGCTTCAGTAGCCTTCAACCAGTGCAAGCCAAAGTGAAAATCAGGAGTTACTAAGATCAGTGACACTGGGGACAGATTTTGACTCAATTTCTGTAAATCACATCTGTATATTAACCTCAACTAAAGTTCAAGACCTTGGCTTTGTTTCCATTCCCTGAAGTGTACTTTTATAATTTGTCTCTGTTGCAGATTTAGCACTGGTTTAAATAGACTAGAAAAACACATAGAATCATAGTAAGGATTGTGTTGGAAGGTACCTTTAAAGATAATCTCATCCAACCCCCCTGCACTGAGCAGGGACATCTGCAACTAGAGCAGGTTGCTCAGAGCCCTGGCCAACCTCACCTGGAATCCTTCCAGGGATGGGGCATTGACCACCTCTCTGGGCAACCTGGGCCAGGCTCACGCCACCCTCAGTGTAAACAATTTATTCTTTATATCTAGTCTAAATCTCTCATTTTTGAGTTTAAATCACAAAAGGCCTGGGCTAAATGTCTAAAACAAGTAAAGTCCAGGAGAGTTTTTACCTGACCTCCCAGGCCAGGATTTCACCACCACTCTCCTAGCTTGTCTATTGAGCTGCCCCTTGAATCTGACACCATTGCCAATGCAATACAGTTGCCTGGGCTAGAGACATTGACAGATCTAATTTCTGCTAAATAGTTTCCTCCATCGAAGAGCAAGTCTAGTTTGTACACTGTGCTGCGAAGGACAGACACCAAAAGTAGCACTAGAATTAGCTGTAGTGCTAGAATTAGCACAGTGTAGCTGTTTACATCCTAAAGGAGATTGCAGGCCCAAGCACATCCTACGAATGGAGGCACAATGTCTGCTAAAAAGCTGTATTTGCTGATAAATTGGACAACACTGTTGCATCAGGAAATCAAATCTTATTAACCAAAGCTGTTCTTAAACTACTGTAAGTGGCAAATAAGAGTAGCAATGAGAACATTTTTTTACAGGGACTGAAATAAATAGCATTTTTTCCACCACTAGATGACTTTCTCTGCAGGATTTCTATTTTTCTTCCATACACATTTGTGATCTCTTCCAGTGGAAACCTGGGTACTCCAAACAGAACAATTTTCTAGAAAAGTATTTAATATTTTTTAAAGCATAAGCTCTTTTTTTTTAAAGCATGATGAACAATTTAGTTTTATTCCCCGAGAACAAAAATGTTTAGGAAAGTGATTTTTCGAAAACATATCCAAATGAAAATAATATAGCTCCTTTAAGGTGGAATAAGAAGCAGAGTATTCTGCCTACTTCGGGACAGGTGTTCCTGAAGTATTTGCATTTGACATGGACGTATTTCTGCATTCATGAAACAAATATCGGTTGATTGTAGTGTCTGTAGACTTCTAGCACAGAAAAATATTCACTGTATATATATATATGCCTATATAAACCTAGAATAAAATTCATTTGATAGACTCCATCAATGCTCTTCTTTCTGAAGTAAATAAAAAATTTATTTTGACTTTGATACGAGAAGAATCTGGTCACTTAGACCTACTGAAACACTTTTTACATTAGTCTCCTTTACATCATTCTGGAAGGAGAAGAACAAGCATATGTGTCTAAAGTCCTTCATCTAATATTACTTTTATATTTTGGAAATTCATACAATTCATAATGGAATGCAGAAAAAAATGACTTCTGAATTTTCTGGATTTTTGTCTTTAATAACATCTACATATGTAAATACAAATATAAACACAAATACAGTCTAGGCGTGTAAAGCTTTGACAGCATTTTCAATTATCCTTTGGCAGGAAACTACTTTTTAATATTAATGGAAAATCGCTAGATTTATGATATCTAAAGAAACACAAATTTCTATTTCTTTACATATTTGTTTTACATGTTTGGAAGCATTTTAGACTGGGAAGATGAGTACGTATTGCGTATTTGATTCATCAGGCTGCAGTTTCCAGAACTGTGTGTCTTTATTCTAACAACTCACTGTGGTCACTGGCCACCTGTCAGGTAATATCAGTGCAAGGGTTGAGTTTGGACACTTGGCCCTTAAGCTAAGGGATGTATCTCCAAACATCTGGAGAACTATATATGATATATGTTATATCATGAAGCCGTAGAAAGACACTGTTTGAGTTTTTTGGGGGTGTTTTGAGAGACTTTTTATTTTTTTTTTTAAAATGTACAAAACATAACAGGTTTATTTATTCTGGGATTTGAAAGACAACAAAAAAGAGATATTTTTAGCTTTTTTATATTGCTAATTCTTTTAACAAGTTATCTTTTGTTTTTCTTACATCTGGCTTACATAAACCCTAGCTGAAATGAAATGTAAGGGTATAGATTTGGCTATATTGTCTCATATTGCCACATTTTTTTTCATTATTTAAGTTATTTACAAATTTTTCTCTCATGCACTGTATGCAGACAACTTGAAATTCAATGCAGAAAATCAACAAAGGAAATACAAAGT
>VZZY01023551.1:0-12383 GCA_013400335.1 Eurystomus gularis
TTGTCAACCTGTTCCTTGTCCTCCCACATAATTTTTATTTCAGTTAAGCTACATTTTCATATGAGAATATTTTGGTTAAAGTACCACTGCATGTGAGTATGTTTTTCTCTTTTGTTCTCAGTGAAAACTAGTATTTATAGAGAGCATGGTGAACTAACACAAGCACAGACCTACTCTGTCTTACCACATCTCTCCCAGACCCTGCAAATCTGTGGTCTCATGGACTATCTTGACTGTTTTGCATCATAAAGCTTAAACAGAAAAGAAATAAGTCACTCGGGGTGTATGTTTGCTGGTGACAGCTTTTTCCCTCCTTTATCCAGTCTGCTCTGAAAATGACTCAAAGGATGAAGAAACTTGGGAAAGTGTTTTGCAGCCAGTTGGCGCTCCTAATTAGGAAGAATTTCCAGTTACTCAGAAAAAATCAATTTTTTTTATTTTTCAATGTCATGCCCCAGGTTCTAGTAACAGTCTGTTGTTTCAGGATATAGATGAGAACCCTTTCTTTGCCAAAAGATAGAGTTGAGGTTGCTGATGACAGTGTATGATCTAAATAAATATAAGTATCAAATTCTGAGTTAGTGTCATGCTGTAAAACTTTCTCAACTTCTGACCCAGAGATGAGACAGAGACAGTAACTGCTGCTATTTATCCCATACTTCTGTCCTGTTCTGTTTTCAGCCTCATTCTACCCGGTGGCATTAACTGTTACAGCAAATAAGGGAGAGCACGTGAATATTTCCTTCATCAGAATGGCAGCAAAAGAGGAAGATGCAGTGATCTACAAAAACGGTAATGAGCCTTTCTCTCTTGTCTTTTCTCTTCCTGATGTTATTGTCTTAACCAAGTGCCACGTAACTTTTAAAGTAATTGCTGATGATGCCCATGCTGTGCAACTGGAGCAGATGAATTTCCTCATGCATTTGATGTTCCCTGAAGGAGACATGTCCATATCCAACATATTGACCCGACCTGTCCCTCTTCTACACGAACACTAAATCCTCTCTTAATACCTTCTCTTTATTTCTCATTTTCTCATTTTCCTTTTTGATTTCCTTCTATATCTCACTCATATATTTGCCTGGCTGATTTTAGGTTTTGTCTGGGGTTTTTTGTTGTTGGTTTGGGTTATGGGGGGTTTTTGTCAGTGCGACTGTGAAGGCCTTGCTGCCGAATCAGTTTTGCATTTCTACAGCTTTTCAAGTGCATGTCGTTCCTTCTTCAAATGGTTTTAGTGGCCATCTAGCTTCTATGATGCTCTCTAGGCTAAGAAATAAAGCAATCTAATCTGCTATTAGAAAGGCAAAACTATCAACAAAATCTAATCCTTATTTCATTCCACTACACAAATTAGTGAAGTTGTAAAATGTATGACACCATCTTTTCTAACATGGCACCTAAATCACATGTAACTCACTGTTCAGCTGTGCATTGCTACTGCTTGACACTCAAAAATATGTTCAGTTTGCTACCTACCTCCTCTAGAAATGCAGTAAAATAGTGGTCACTAAAACTCACAGTGCCTTCATACTTAGTCAGCATATTAGACCCCAACAAATCATAGTTGTGGAAAGCACACATAATGTACTGGTCCATTTTTGCCTACTGATAGTCTATCTTACAGTGAGCTACAAGGATACAGGTAGTACATGGAGCAGGATGATGTAAGGAAGTTTCAGCACACTGCAAAAGAATGCATCCAGTGGGTCAGCCTTAACCCCAGTTTCTGAATCCTTGGGTTACTTCTCTACAGACTGGAAGAGAACAATAACTCAAAGGTATCTTTTAAAAAGGTAATATATAGAGCATAGTTTCTTAAAGACCTGTTTCATCAGTCTTCAGAGATTCAGTTATGGCAGTGCACAGTGGAGAAAGTTTGCCATCACTTGTTCTTTCACAGTCCCCAGGGAAATTTTGTGATGTCCTGTCAGCATTTTCTCATACAAGAACCAGCTGATATGTTGGAGAAAGAGTGCTTACATCATGGTGCTGCCTTAGCTGGGATTCAACTCAGAATTTGGCAGAAAGCCTCAAATTAACCATGACTCTGAACAGTAGGTCAAGTTCTCCACCTGAGATTGCAGCTGAAATAGCATCCCTGAGGATTCCTGATACAGCAGCTGGCAAAGAAGAGAAAATACTTGTCCTGTTACATTTAACTGTTGCAGTCTTTCACTTTGGTCATTTAAAGTACCACTTCCCCCTTGCAGACCTCCACAAAGGCTATCTAGAGAATGAAACAGTTCTGCTAAAGATTGCTTTAAGATATTGGAATAACATGTGTCATTTTGGAAAACAAGCCACAAAAACTGAACCTTGCTAACAGGCCATGAGGATAAGGCTTTCTTAATTCTTTGCTGCCAAGATTGTTTTGCAGCTTGTAACTCAAAAGATATGCAGAAAAGCCCCACAGTTTCATAATTAATCCCTTTCATTCTTTGCTCTTTTTCTTTGGCCCTGTTTTCTTGAAGAACTCATATGTGTTGTCATGGACTAAACTGACCCAAGATCTTTCAGCTGTTTTGATTATGGTCCTCAGGAAAGTTTTACATTTCTAGGCTGCCTGAAATTTGACTGTAGTCAAATTGATAATATGATAGTATGTATGATCACAGACAGTAAATGTCCTGCTTCATGCTGTTTCCTTTCTAAAATATTTAATCAAAAAGAAAAAGGTTGAAAAATTGTTTCATTATCAGCATAACTGTAAGGCTATGTAGAAGGTAAGGGCATTTGATTGTGTGAGTATCATCTGGTTAGATGATACTCATAAAAAAGTAAAACAAGAAACAAGAGAAGTAATAGATAAACAGACACATAAGCCTAAGAGTAGCAGATGACAGAGAAAATGTCAAAGGGCAGAGCTGTCTGGCTTCTAAGGCCACTGAGGGAATAACACAAAACTCTGAGCAGCTTCGACCAGAATTTTGTAGGCATAAGAAGCAGGGAGAAAGATTATAATGGATCTCAGAGGGAAAGAGCAAACTTATTATGGCATGATTGAGGGCGACTGTGAGTACATGTGAAATAATGGGATATTTAGAAAAAGAGTGAAACAGGAGAAAGGGAGGGCTCAAAGTGGATGGAAAGGAACAAGCATGGGAAAATGGGGTGAGAAGTAGGTAAACTGTGCCACTGGTCTGGCCAAGCTCCACAGTACAGCTGGTCTGATCTTACTAAACTTATTAAAATTATTCTTCATCATAAGTGTGCTCTCTACCTGGTATGCATATGTATAATCCGCCAGTGACCTTCATGCCAGACTAGGAGGCACAGCAGGACTGACTCTTGGTACCTGAGGCCAGTTATGTCAGAGACCCTTTTGCATCTGTGTGTGCATGTGCATGTGTGTGTGTGTGTGTGTGTGTGTGTGTGCATGTGTGACACTAGTGAACTTCAAGCCAGGCTAACTAGTGAGTAGGATAAGAGGTCTGAGAGCTAGATATTGGTGAGACTGTAAGTCCAGGCCAGCTAAGACCCGGTTTTGTATGAGATCTGCCAGCAAGCCTGACTAGCTGTCAAATGAGAATAGGATCAGGCTGTCTGGGTTGTTCACGTGAATGTGAGTCCTGTGTGCACATGCAGCATCTGTTACCACACAGTTCTGCTCTGTTAGTGGCTGGCTTTGTTGCTACAGTGTGTGTGGCCATGTGTACGTGTGTTTTGGTGACAGCTGGAGGTGGCACTAGCTGACTGCAGCAGCCTTGCTCTAAGAAACAGGAGTGGAATGGCTCTCAGGGGTCCTGAGGTTCACTGGGTGCAGCTTCTCTTTGACAGCAAATGGTGTTACCTGGTGATCTAGAAGAATGGGAGAAGACTAAATGCTATTGCCTTAGCAAGCATGTATGACTAACTTCAGCAAACCTAGAATAACACAGATAAGCTCCCTTGGTGAAAAAAAACAAACAAGCAAACAAACCAACATTAAAATAGAAGAGACAGAAACATGTTAAGTCTTGGAAGAAAAGATAAACCTATGCTATGTTCTTCCTGCTTTCGTCTGCTACATAAATCTTTGTGCTACTCAGATTACTTAGGACCTGGTTGGCATTTGCTATTTGACTCCTTCCAGCCACACCAGGTTCCTTACAGATTGTCACCCCTCACTTCAAGAAAGACCGAGAAACAAAATGAACCCTTTCAGCCACTACATTCTTAGCAACATTCCTGAACACAAAGGTAGTTGTCCCAGTCATCTATTTCCTCATCTAGCTTCCTTTTTTCTTGCACCTCTCCAATTATCAAAAACTAGTATAGCTGAAGAGCTGTCAGCAAACTCATAACTCATTAATAGATTCTGCTGCTTAGCTCATCCCAACTGTCCTTCCATAGTAACCAATGGAAACTCACTTCTGTCTGTAAAGGGTGAATTGCTTCTGTCTATTGTATCTGTGTGTTCTTTCCTCAGGTTCCTTCATTCACTCTGTGCCCAGGCATGAAGTGCCAGGGGAGCTGGAAGTTTCCTATCCTCAAGTTCAGCCACAGGATGCAGGGGTTTACTCTGCCAGATACATAGGAGGAAATCTCTTTACTTCTGCTTACACGAGGCTTATTGTAAGAAGTAAGTTCCATTAATGTGTGTTGATGATCAGTTGTTTAAAGTCATAATGAATCTGAAATGAAACTTATACTGTGCCCAAATAAGGGCCAAAATCTTTCTTGGCATAAGATGCCATCAGATTATGTCAGAAGAAATTTTTTCCCAAGGATCTTTGGTACAAGCTGATACTGATTTAACCAGCTGAGAGAGAATAAAAAAAATCAGATTTAGATTCAATTCAACTTAGCTATTGCCAGGACAGCTAGCTCTTTTCTCAGCATCTCAGCTTTTCAAACACCAGCTAAGTACAAACAAAGAAGGCAGCATCAAGTCTCCAATGAATATGAAATATGTGTCTAAGCACAAAATAGGAATTTCCAAATGCCTTTATTCTCTATGGTAAGCTGTACCAAAACCCCATTTATCATCTTTAGCATACATTGTTGTAACTTCACAAACTACCTCAGCCTTAGTTAGCTCTTAAAGTTCACCTCCCAGTGGATAGTAGGACCAGATTACAATGCAGGCAGATATTGTCTGTTAAGTATTCTTGTAGCTCATGCTGCTATGTCCATTTTCATCAGATATAAAGGAAATCATATTCTGTTAACTTGGATAGAAATAGAAAACTGATACATAAAAATAAATAGCTGTTCAAATATCTTATGTTATGGAAAAAATGTTTCTGATGGTAAAACATATTTTAGTTGCATATTTTGCTGCATACTTGCAGGAGCTGCAGATGAATCAACAAAATGCCCAAACTTTGATTTTCAAGTTATTGCCACCTTACTAAATAAAATAGTCCAAGATCTGTCTTCTACTCCAGTGCCAAGCTGCACAGCAGAGGACTTATCCATAGATTCCACCCTCTGCCTTGAAACAGGCTTTTGTCTCCCCCATCTTGCCTATTGGGAGAACTGGGCCATAGTCTGGGGAAGAGGTAGGGAGCACACTAACAATAAAGAGAATGGATGATTACATGATACTGTTCAAACACATGTCCGATCTTTCTTTGAATTAACATTATAGACACAGACTGATGATTTTTAGCAAATCTTTGGTTTTTTAAGTATCCACATGTAAGAATTTCATTCCAGCAGAAGGAGGAGATAGAGCTCCATGCGCCATGTTCATTTATTAAATGCCTGATGAAATCTGAAAAAGCTGATCCAAGTCTGGATTACTCAGTTTTAGTGAGCCTGCCTCAGGACTTTATTGTCTTCTCAAAATTATGACAGGCATAAATACAGCTGATTGCTCTTAGTCCACTCATTACAGAAACAGGTGATTCATCCTTCTTTTAAAGACAGTGAAGACAGCAAAGATGAAACAGATATGATCCCAGTCTAATGAACTTTCAAGAAAAATATTGTTGCAGAAAAAAAATCATGTCTTGCCAAATGCTGGTGATGCCAAGCTTGGTTCTGCTGGCTTACTACCAGTACAGCCAGCCTCAGGTGAAGCCTGGACCTTTTGTAAGTCCCTGCTACAAAATAGAAATCTTAATTACAACATCTTTGTCAACTTCCAAACTTACTCTTACAAGGTAAAAGAATCTAGCTCTACTTTCAAAAAAAGAAGACTTTTTCAGTTCCTTCCTTGAAGGTGTTATGTAGTATTACTGTGAAATAGAGGCACTTCCATGATGAAAAGAGTGGTTCCTTACATTAGGTCAGTTCACTGGGGCTTTAGGAGGTCCATAGAGGTCATATTTGTATGTCTTTTACTGATTGTCTGAACTTAAAAGAATTTTACTACTTGGCTGGTTACTGAATAAGAAGACAAGAGATATGTCTTTTTATTTTTCCATAAAAGGATGTGAAGCTCAGAAATGGGGCCCTTCCTGTAGCTCCCACTGTCCTTCCTGCACAAACAATGGCATTTGTCATGAAGATACTGGGGAATGCATCTGCCCTCCAGGTTTTATGGGAAAAACATGTGAGAAAGGTAAGCAAGTATTATTTTCACAGATTGCTTGTTAGTTTGTTCTCCGTAGCAGAAGTTGGTAGATTATTGAGAGAATCATCAAACAGAGTAGCCTTGTTTTAACTGTTTACAGCTCTAGCATTAACAGCTGGTGCTTGAGACAGGACAGTGTCAGGTGAGGTGAACCCTGAATTAGTAAGTCTGTTCTTGTAGTTGTGATTGAACTTCTACCTAGCAAAGATAAATGTTTCCAATTCTCCTTGATCAACATACACTTGGACAGTGTGCTAGATAATTTCATCTAGGCTCCTTTTTGCACAAGAGGCTGGACCAGATGATCTTTTGAGGTCCCTTCCAACCTGAGCTGTTTTATAATTCCCCTGGGGTCAGTCTGCTCAAAGCTGCTGACTAACTGGTAAATGCATGGTAAGATATGAGATCTTAAGGATACCCTGGCACTGGGAAATGAAGCTTTGTGTTAGAGATTCCCTGGATACTTCCGAACAAAATGCTAACGAGGTCACAGGGTGATTATCTCTGTAGGTGCATATCAATAGTATATATCTGTTTGTGCATATCTGTGTCTGTGACAATTAGTTTGGATTCTGGAAGAATTACAGCAAACACCACATTGCTCGCTCTAATGTCTCCAAGCAACTTTTGGGTTCAATGCTAAATATGTATCCTAATATTATGACTGAATTGTAATGCTGCAAATATTAGAGCTAAGATACCGGAATATTTTACATTTGAATCACTCTAATGTAGCACTCATCTTACCACAAAATCAGAACCTTGAGCTTAGCAGTTTCATATGCACTGACTTCTAAGGAGAATATTTGTTTTTCATGGCACTGTTTGTCCATTTTATGTTTAAGAGCCTTACAAAGAGGATTTGTTGCTGAAGCTCTGTCCCCACATATCCAAAGCAATGGGTGCTTTGCTGATGGATCCTCACATAGGAGAAAGTTGTTTCTGCTGTCTGAAATTAACCACTAATGCAGCCACGGCTTAAGTTGTTACAGATGTTAATATAATCTGTGTCTGGATGATAAAAATGTTATTTTTCATTTTGGTTCATGTTTTCTGTTTTCTAAAGCTGTATCATTAGAAGTGTTGGCTCTTCTGTGAACTTAATGCTGTTGGACTATTCTTTCCCTCTCTCCCTTCAATAGCTTGTGGAGCCAATAAATTTGGCAAAACGTGTGAAGAGAGCTGTAAAGAAAACTATGGTTGCAGAAACTATATGTTCTGTCTACCAGATCCATATGGTTGTTCTTGCGCCACAGGATGGATGGGACTGGAATGTGATAAAGGTATAGTAAAAAATACAAGGAATGGTGGAGTCCTTAGCGCCGCATATCGGAAATACAGAAGGGAACTAACAGATGGTAGTAAAAAAGAGGATTTTTTACATTCTGTAAAAGAGGGATAATAATATTTACCCAGCTCAGAGAACCGTGTCAGATTCTCAAGACTTAGTTGAGTTGAAAACTATTCACATTATCCTGCAAAATGAGTTGACATTCTACTGAGTCACTAAAAATCCAATGGAGCAATTTGGTGCCAAACTTATAGCCATCACTGAGCAACACTGAGCATAATCAGCCTTGTTCATTTCCATTAGACTGCAATCTCTTTGGAACACAAAGTACAGCTTCCTTTATGAATATGTGCCATCTTGTTCAAGAGTGACATAACTCTGATGAAGCTTTTGGATGTGACCACAGCTTAAGTGAAAAAACAATGGAGATTGAAGAAGCTTCCACATTGGCATCTAGTCTACCAATGACAGGCATGGATAGAGCTAATATGCTGTCTGTTTTTAAGGTGTGCTCTCAGGGTGCTCTATGGATGATTTAGTGCTAATCCATATAGTTTCAAACTCAACCCAACTGAGGGAACTAAACCTTACTAGGTAATTGATGCATGAGATTGAAAACTAATGGAAGACATTTTCTAGTATCTTTGCACTAACTGGAAACATATGTACTTGCAGAATGCAAACCTGGTTTTTATGGGTCGGATTGCAAACTCAAATGTAATTGTCACAATCAAGGGACATGCGACAGATTTAAGGGCTGCATCTGCTCCCCTGGATGGCATGGTCTGCAATGTGAAAAAGAAGGTAAAGCAAGGTAACACGGTAGTAAATGGCTTTTCCCAGCGTAACTGAAACAGATCTTCATGTGGCTACAGCATTACCACTCCAGGCTGGTATCTTTGCTCTGCCAAATACATTCCAGGGACCCAGACACCTCTGTACCTCTTCATTGCAACATAGAGTTTTTAAGCCTCTACCCCATATGCTGCATTTAGCAGGCTGGTATGCTACCATTCCATCTGACCTTGTTTTCATTAGAGGTTTTCAAACTGTACTCCATAGGATTTGACCTTGATACCTGTTACTGAAAGAAGCTGCACATCCTACCTGCGTGATCAGCTTTTGGATAGACTCATTTACCACTACCTACCTCTTATTTGTCTGCATACATTCCTATACCATGTGCCTCATGATCTGAAACTGATGACCGAGACACCAAGATAACACCACTGTTTAAAACAGCTCTGCCTCTCTGAGAGACAGTTAAGCTTGCAACGCTGAACATATCTCATTCAGAATCTCTTTGGGTTCAGGCAAGGTTTTCACACAGCATTTTATAAGATGCACTCAGTGTCTATTATTTCTACTTGATGAATAAAGTGACAAATCCACTCTTAACTTGTAAAAGCTTTCAAGTGCAAAAACAAGCAGAGAAATAAGGCTGTGATCCAACCAGCTGTACTGTTGTGGTTTGACTGCTCTTATAAACAGACAAAATAGAGAGCAAATACACACTACATTCAGTACAAAATGTGTGCATGATTTTGCCATGGCTGGACTATCTGACCTTAGAATGTCAGTGAGAAAGATAGGACAGTGGAGGGGAAAAGAAATAAGGGTGGACACAGGGCTTGCTCCTTCTCACATGATACTTATACTGATGTAACAGTGCCGACTTCAGTGTGATCCTTGCATATGCCCACAAGAGTGAAGTGAGATCCAGACACCTCTGTTACCTGTGCTCGTTGTACACCTAAACCTGGTTTGGTGCTGCCTTTTTAAAGTTCTGTTTGAAGGGTGACATTAAAATACTATATATCTTCTGCAGGTTCAGCATATCTTTCACCTCAGATAGAAAACTTACTAGATCCTGTAGAACTTAATTCTGGCGTCGAGTTCAAGCCTTTTTGTATAGCAACAGGAATGCCACTTCCTAAATCTGAAGAATTTAAACTTTTGAAGCAAGATGGAACTGTCCTAAGGGTAGGCTTCTGGTTAATTGCTTCCTATTATTTCTGATGTTTACAATGACTTTATCTGTATTTAATGCACACTATAGTTTTCAAGTATAATGTGAAATTTCAATACTCTGAGATAACTCATGAACACATGAGCACATATGAAACTATGGAATTGACCATTGTAGACCCTTTCTGTTGATATTACTAAATTCAAGAGGAGCTCCTAGACTGTGAGAAAGAGTCGTGGGAGTATTCCTAAATGCCCACATATTTCAGGCCCTGTATGTCTTTTGTCATTTCAGCCTGCCCTAATTGTTACCAGTAATCGCTCTGAAGCCATGTTTACAATCAATCGAATCCAGCCCCGTGATACAGGAACCTGGGTCTGCAGTGTGCAGACTGTAGCGGGAATGGCAGAGAAACCATTTCAAGTTACAGTCAAAGGTAAAAGCACGAATCTCTTCTAATGTCTTTGCTGCTTTACTTTTATGGGCAGCTTTATGTGCTAACATGGCAGAGCTTATTGCTCTCTGCACTGCAAGAAAATATCTGAATAAATATCTACAGTCAGAATATACACATAAACCCTTTATAAGCAACATAATTATTTGTATTGAAAAAATAAGTGTGATAGTAAGGATTAAAAGAAAACCCAATTTATTTATTTATTTATTTTTTAAAGATCTAAACTGTCAGCTTTAGGGTGTAAACCCTTGTCTATTTTGTAAGAGTTTTGAAGAACAGCTCCCATTTTCCTGTAGGTCTAGGAAGATACCAGTTTTACTGACACAGGCAATTAAAAGGCTGGTTTAATACTTGCATTCTTGCTCAGTTCCTCCTGTGCCACAGTGTGCCCCAAGGCTGACAGACAGTGGACATAATTTTCTCATAATTGACATCAATGCTGAGTTACGTTTTGGAGATGGACCTGTTGTGTCAACAAAACTACTGTACAAGCCAGCTAAACGTTACCAGTCCTGGATGTCTGTGGAAGGTAAGAGGATGTTCTTTAGTTCCTTTAAGCACAAACTTCAGCTGTGCACTAAAACATAATGTGGTGTCTGCATGTGACTACACTCAAAAGACCCTACAGTGTATAAAAGTTAAATCTTTTATGACTAAAGACCCTACAGTGTATAAAAGTTAAATCTTTTATGACTGAACGCATGACTCTGTATATCACTATATGTAATAATATGGATGTGGTACACCAAGAGTACCACTGTCAGAAGGTTATATTCATTTTTCAGTAACCAAAGGGTTCTCCTTTCCTTCCTTAAGATAAAAATTATGCAGTGTTGGGCCAGCTGTTGCAAACTCCCAGGTGAGGAGTTAGATACTTGTTTCCAAGCACAGTCTGCAGTGAACCCATAGCCAATGGCCAAACAGCCAAAAGCTCCCCCATGGGCACACACAGAAGGGAGGGGGGCAGTAATGCAGAAAAAAGGAAGCTTGTGATGGCAAGAACCTGCAGAAGGAAGAGACTTCTCCCTGAAGCCTGAGGTGTCCTTGCAGAACTGCTTCACTGCTCTGCAGATTGAAGTGGAAAACTTGTCATATCAGGAGAGGCACTGGAGCTAAGGCAGCCAGATCTGCTCCCCATGTACAACCAGCACACCTACAAAAAGGAGGTGGTTGTAGTGGTAGGTGATGCTCCTCTGAGAGAGACGGAGACACCCACCTGCCAACCCGATGGACTCTCTAGAGAGTTGTGCTGCTTACCAGGGACTCATATCAGGGATGTCACTAAAAGACTACCAAGCCTCATACAGTCCACTGACTACTACCCACTGCTGCTGTTTCACAAGGACACCAGTGATACAGCCAGGAGCAGCCTGAGGAGTATCAAGAAGGATTACAGAGCCCTGGGAGCCATGCTAAGGGACTCTGGAGCACAAGTCATATTTTCATCAATCCCTCCAGTCAAAGGGAAGGGGATTGAAAGGACCAGTCATATCTGGCCAGTCAACAAATGGTTATGGAACTAGTGCCACAGCCAGAGGTTTGGCCATTTAGACCATGGGACTTGCTTTGAGAAACCCTATCTGCTGGCGGCTGATGGAGCCCGTCTGTCAGAGAAAGGGAAAAACATGTTCTGCCAGGCTGGTGAAGAGGACTTTAAACTAAAGTTTCCAGGGGAGGGGAACCTCAATCCATCTTGCTTCTAGCAGTTTGATGCCAGTGCCATTAATAGATGTCCAGAGCCTGCAGACAGATCACGGGTAATCAGCAGACCATCTGAAGAGCAGCACAAAGAAATTCCAGCCGCTCCAGCCAGTAATTCAGCTTCATCAGGGGCCCAACTTAAATGCAAGCACAGGTAGCACGGGGAGTAAATAAGAGCAGTTAGAGACGTGCGCGTGTCCCCAGGGGTATGATCTTACTGCCCTCACACAGACATGGTGGGATGGGTCCTATGACTGGAGGGTTGGAATGGAAGGATATTGGCTCTTTAGGAAAGACAGGAGGGAGAGACAAGGAGGGAGTGTCACCCTCTCTGTCAATGACCGTGGACCTCTGCCTGGGCATGGATGAGAAGCTGACAGGGGTCAGGATCAAAGNCAGGATCAAAGGGAGGGCAGGATCAGGTGGCATTACTATGGACGTCTGCTACAGGCCACCCAGCCAG
>VZZY01023552.1:0-11778 GCA_013400335.1 Eurystomus gularis
ATTTACTGTTTTGTACTTGAAATGTTCTCTCAGGGCAGACTTTTAAACTCCTCTGCAGACACAGAGTCTGTGCATGGTGCGATTCTGTGTTATCCTGGTGAGGGTGGAAGAACAACTACCTGTCCATAGGATCCTCCGGGATAGAAGGAAGGCCCTCCCTGTGCAGAAGACAGAACGAGTTACTGGTATGTATTTGGCTACTGCGTCAGGGAAGGCTTTAGAGGGAGCTTCTGAATAGGGCATTTTATCTGCATGTTTACCTGGTTACCAGAATATGTGCTGTGTGAAGAACCTGGGGCTCCCTGAAATGAAAACACAGACTAGCTACTTTCTTGCAAACCAGATGTTTAAGTAACTGAGTCCATTTCTGAATTTCTATTCTTTCAAAATATAGCTTTCCTAAAGAAGGTTACTGCAATTATTGAAAGAGAACAATGGTTATTTTTGTTAAAGATAATGAAACCTTTAGCAGGTACTTTTCTTCTTAGGTTAGAAGTCCTGAAAGAAATAATAACTGTTCATTTTACTCTAATTACAGAATCCTATGTCATACCTTGCAGACTCTTTATTGTTGTAGATGATCATGACCCTGATTGTGTTTTTAAAAACTGCCAGAATACTGAACTTCCAAAGTGTAAACAGAATTTAAGAGAGCAGATTTTTCAGCTCACTACTTAAAGGAGAAGGCTATTTACCAGTATAAAACATCCATTATTTATTGTCATATCCTCTTTACATACAAAACAGACCAAGTACTATTCTGTACTTTTCTGGTCAGAAAATGAAAATAAGCCTGGTTTTTAATTTCGTCTATTCCTTTGCAAAGATCGCTGAACTTTACTATTGGGTGAAGACAAAGACTATTGTGACCTAGTTTATAATAATTTAATTCTATAAGCTGGTACTATGACAAACTGAAATGCAAGTGTTTTGTGTATCGTAGTGGACATATCTGCACTGAGAGCTGGTTTTCTAATGTGTCCCATTTAGATTTCTTTTTTTTTCATGTTGAAAATTTTTGTTTGATAGCAACTAAATACATTCTCCTCATCCTGGCCAAGCTGTGGTGGCTTGACATTAAAAACTAAGTCTCTTTTTGCACCAATTTAAGCATGGAAAGAAAAAGGCCCTGTAAGAATGAAAACTTGCATAAAGATATCCACCTTCAAATGGATTTGCTTGTATAGCATTACAATCACACAACAAAGTTTTTCCTTGATGAAGTTTCAATACTATTTATATTAACAGACCAGTCTATATTTTAAAACATGTAGATCATGATTACTGCTTGGCCTCAATTGTATGAAAAAGGCTGTAATTTACCTGACCAAAACTACTTTTGCTGTATGTTGAAGTTAATGACAGTTAAGTTCAGAAAGCAGTAATTTCTTTATACAATTAGTTTGTTTAAATAGCATGCTTTTTAATAGAAATAATAATCCACAATATAATTTCTGTTGAGATCGAAAGATATAAAAATATTACAGCATTCTAATGGGTTTATGCAAATATAGCTTCAATAATAAGTTTTCAGGTAGAAAATAGTTGACTTTAAAATCCAAGTTCATCTGGTTTTGCCAGGTGAAGCCAGAAGCCTGGTAAAGCTAGTCTGTAACACCCATGTAACCACAGTCCTTGGGCTTTTTCCTGGCATGGAGGCATTGCCTAGGAGAAAAATTTATCTACTGCCACTGACTATGAAGTTGCAGTGATTCCCTTCATGAGAAAGAAGGGCTTAAATACTGATTTAAGAGATTCTCTTTTGAAATATTTACCAGATTTTCACATTTTAGTCACAGTATTTTATTGCACCAATGAGAAGGACAAGGAATCTAAGCTGGGTGCAATTAAATTCTGTGGTTACTACAGGGCATATTGACTCTGGTTTTTGGAAGTAATGAATAATTAGCACATAACTGTCAACTGACAGAGCATCTGGATCACCAAGCACAGTTACAGAAAGTTAGTGGCCATATGGTAATTATGCAGTTAAAGTAAATTTGGACTCATTCTTCCATTTCATTGTAAATAATTCTATCCATACTAAGGTAATCATCAATAACATCTAGTGCTACCCAAGTGTCCATACTTATTAGGTGATTAATTCAAAATACTCCATTATGTAGGTGGAAGTATACACTCAGAAAAAGAATTACCTGTCTATAACCACTGCTTCCATCAGGACAAATGCAACCACCCTATAAATTAAAAAAAGGAAACAATTATTGTTTTGTGAAGGTTTAAAATAACATCTTATTTCAGATATGAAACTGTGCTTAGGGGAAGAAGACTGTAGGACTACAGAGTCGCTGTGACTTTCCTCTACCTAGAATAAGTTTGAGGGGACAGCATAGCTCTATACATTTAGTGTTTGCTTTGGAAGTTAGACTGATACTACACCTCTCAGTGCTAGGTCTCAATGACAGATGCCCCATCAAGAGAGAATTATCTGGGTAGTCAAGAGCACAGAGAATCACCATTGTGTTCTCACCAATAAACTTCATGTGATATTGAAACAGTGTTATTTCAGACAACCATTTCAGATAAATTTAATCCAAACAGGGTCACTTCATTTACAACCTAATGTAACATCACTAATCCCTCATGCAAAACTATTGGACTTAAATTCTGACTCCTGAATTTAGTTAGTTTAATTACCAGGAAGCTATCCGGACAAAACTAGATAAAAATAGAGAAAATCCTGACCTGACTACTTGATCCACCACCCGTTGCAATAAATGATCCACCCTGTGAAGAAACCAATTATATTTATAGAAGCATTTTATCAGAATCTAACACATAAAATTGAGTGAGAAGTAAGGTGATAAACTCTTTGTACTACTTCCCTGCCCCAACAAACATTATCTGTTCCAAACAGATGAGTCATTGTGAAAACAGAAATTTGGATGAAACTTAATTAGTGACTGGATACAATACACAGGGAATGGGTATCAGGAAAACTAATTAAGAAAACTGTTACTCTCTGGAGCTCAGAGATCTGAGTACCATTGGATTAGACTTCAAATGCTCTAACACAGAGGACTTGGCTAGTGTTACATCTACATAATGCTGGGCACAGCAGGATTTCAGATCTCTGGGAAGTGGATGGGTACCAATGTAGTACCAAATATTAGAAAAATAGAATCACGTGCCACTCCAGATCAGTTAAATTTCACATAATTCTATAACATATACACTGCTGCAGCAGTACATAAGTCTCCAGAATATGAAAGTTGGACCTACTTCTGTAACTGAAGTGCATAATCACTAAGATGTACCAAATTTTAAGTGAAACAGAATTCTGTATCTGGCCATTACCACCACTAGAGCAGGACTGCTTCTAAAAAAACATTCAAAAACTATTTCTTCTGTATTTTGCAAACAACTTTTACAAAATATTTTGTAAAGAAACACCTGCAATGCCTACCTGCTTAGTAGAGTGAAGGAATAGAGGAGACAATATATCCTGGGCCCATTATCTTTATTACAACTGTGCAAAATTATTATAGGGAAAACGTTGCCAAATCAAAATAGCATCCTTCAGCACAGATAAATTAGTAAAATCTAATTTTCAGAAATGAAATACAATTTATCAGAAAGCTCCTTGCAATGAGATCATAGAGTAGACACTATGTTATTACCTGGAGGTTAGTGTGGCTGCTATTTGAAGTAGAAGACTCATTCTGGGAAGAAACAAGAAATGAGTCATTTTTCTGTAAGGGTAATAAGTTAAAATACATAGTTTTATTGGGAAAGAAGTACCTAAAGCTAAACAGAATACTCTGTTGTGGAAACTAAACCCTTATTCTTCTTTTGGTAGGTAATACACAAGAAGCTGTAACACCAGCAGTAGTTCAGAAAAAGTGACAAGAATTGTTTACCTGTACATCATAGTCTCTTCTGCTCAAAACGTGCGATGTGTCCTGTAAAAACAAAGACATTTACTGTTAGGAGATGGAAACTCTATTATCAGTGTCAGGACTTCTTTTTTCCCCGTATTATTTGTTGATAACAACTCCAGACCCTTTAATGCATGCATTGAGTAGGAATGACTTATCATAAAATAAAAAGTTATTTGCACACAATTTTTACACACTACTGCTGAGTCTGACTTGAAGCCATACAATACACATATCTGTATCTCCTCCACAACATGCTGAGTGCAACAAGTTACCAAATGTTATTCTTTCTTACTTCATTATTCTATGTTACTTCAGCCTAAAATTTTAGCGGTCCTCTGTATGACACTTATTTAATTTTAACTTTAGCTTGGCCCAACCCTGTATGTGCTTCCAGAAGAACAGGAATTTGAGCTGCCCTGTACTTCATAGGAGGATTTCAACACCTTTTTTTTAAATATATATTCTTCTTTTAAAGTAAATTCACCCAAAGAGCAAATAGTTAAGGTCTTTTACTTTACTTTTTCCTTAAACAGGAGAATACTTATTGGGACAAACATAATTAGAGAAAAAACAGGCATAATTGTGACAAACCAGGTATAGTTAGAGCAAAAATCCTACAAGCAGTAAAAAAAGAAAAGCAAAAAAAAGTTACTTACTCGGGCAACAAGAACTTTCTTGTTTGCACAACCAGAACTCTGTAAAGGAGCCAGAAGCCAGTTATTACTTTATAGATGCAGACACCCACACAAAATACTTCCAGAAAAAAACTACCTAAATTTGTCAGGGTGGCATATTTCAGGACAGAAAAATGTCCAGAGCTATCATTTCACTATCAGTAGGAGTCTTAAAAAGCATATTCTTTGTCTGTTTTCACCTTATCACTCCTTCATCAAGAGTTCCTGCCTAGTGGAGTCTCCCTCAGCTCGACCACTGTGGTTTAGAGAACAACACGTATAATGAAATTTTGGGGCTTTTTTTGGTTTGTTTTGAACACTCCCCATCCTTCTTTGTAGGACTGTTTAGAAGCAAACTCTTTTATGATGAAGTCCAGCAATAGACACTGGACAGGGATAACCAAGGGAATAGCAGCATCTTTTGTGAACAAAGGCAGAAGTGATGAGACTCACACAGGGCTTGCTGCTGAAGGATTTTTTTTGCAGAACCTTTTGCATTAAACCTACTGCCACGTATTCAAGGTAAATACAAGCAAAATAACAAAAGATGTTTTCAAAAGGCCTCCTTACTTCCTAGTGTACATGTCTGGTGCAGTACTAAAGTGCTAGAGAGGAAAAATAGGGAAGATAATAATCAGTAAAGTATATAGCCAACAACTGAAGGAAAGGCAAGTAGCTCATAACAGAAGGTCACTCTAGATGGCAGTAAAACAAAAGGAGACTGTAACACGTGGAAAAAGCTTTTCTACCAACAGAAAGAAGTAGAGAAAAATGTCATCATTTACACAATGTTTGCTTGGTCACAATCTATCCACGTTAATCACAGTTTCCGCTTGTAAGGCGGATGGAAAGTCTTGGGCAAGAGGATAAATGTTACTTCACAATACTAGCATACATGTGAGTTTACATTAGAGTAAGTGGAGAAAGCTGAAGGTGGGTACATGTCTTCTGTACACGTTTAATTCCAAATACTTATACAAAGTACACGTACTAAAAAAACCCTGTGTTAGTATATATTCTTAGAAATACTGTGCAGCTTTAAACAATTGTGCAGCAGTCTTCAGAACAGCTAGAAGGGACTGAGTACAGAGAAACAGAACATCAAATATCTCATTCTTCAACTTTTTGAAGGGTATTATGAAACAATCATACACTACAGGTCTGATGTAGAAGCGCTCAGTTACTAACACTGTCACTAATCACAAGAATTTGAATACCACAGAAGAAAAAAAAAGCACTTACCTGACCATTGGCACTATACGTAGTGTCATTCTGGAAAAGAATAAATTATTTCCTTCTCAAAGAATTATTTAAGTACAGTAAGCTTACAGAAACCTGGTTCTATCTGATACTGAATACAGACATAAAAAGAAGCATTTGTTGCTCACATCCTTCATAGCTTTGCCTAAAGTGCTTTGAAATCCTACTATTCCAGTATGAAAAACATTTTAATAGCAACTATAGATGGTAGAAATGTAACATGAAAAGCTGTGGAATATCTGCCACTGTATCTCTCTTCTTTCACAGAATCATAGAATGCTTTGGGTTGGAAGGGACCTTTAAAGATCATCTAGTCAACCCACCCTGCAGAAAGCAGGAACATCTTGAACTAGATCAGGTTGCTCAGAGCCCTGTCCAACTTGACCTTGAATGTTTCCAGGGATGGGGCTTCTACGACCTCTCAGGGCAACTTGTGCCAGTGTTTCACCACCCTCACAGTAAAGAATTTTTTCCTTAGATCTAGTCTAAATCTCCCTGCTTTTAGTTTAAAATCATTATTCCCTGTCCTATTGCAACAGGCTCTGCTAAAAAGTTTGTCTCGTCTTTCTTACAGGCCTCCTCTAAGTACTAAAAAGCTGCAATAAGGTCTCCCCAGAGCCTTCTTTTCTGGGCCAATGACATCCTGGCCTGGATCAGAAATGGTGTGATCAGCAGGAGTAGGGAGGTCATCGTGCCCCTGTACTCGGCANAGAGGAAATGGCCTCAAGTTGCGTCAGGGGAGGTTTGGATTAGATATTTAGAAGAAATTCTTTCCTGAGAGAGTGGCTGGGCACTGGAACAGACTGCCCAGGGAGGTGGTGGAGTCACCATCCCTGGAGGTGTTTAAAAAAGTAGATGTAGCACTTGAGGCTATGGTCTAGTGGTCAGAGAGGTTAGGGTGAAGGTTGGACTTGATGATCCTAGAGGTCCTTTCCAACCATAATGATTCTATGATTCCATAAGCTGAACAATCCCAACTCTGTCGGCCTTTCTTCATAGGAGATGTGCTTCAGCCCTCAGAAGGGAGTCACCTACAACTATAACCTATCTTTCTTTCACTGTATGTATTTAAAGCTTGTCTATGAGAAATTCTTTGTTTGGAAAATTACTGTAAAATGTATCCTTATACTTCAGGAAAATACTTTTGTTACTGAAAAGCCACAGATACCTTTTTATCTGTATTACATTTCATCAAGTTAAACACATTTAAAAGCACAAGATGCATCTGTAAACACTTACATAATCATCAGTAAGAAAACATGCAGTTGCTGAAACAGTTATTAGTGTGTAGGAACTCAACATTCTTTCTGGATCATTCTGCTCAAAAGACTGCATCTAGCAGTGCAATATTTTCCCACCTAAATGAAAAATGTTGTGATGAAAATATATTAGAGAAAGCATACTTACATCATCACAAGCATTGGGATTATCATCTGAGGAATCCTGTGAATATTAGAAGGACATCAGTTAAGTTATTTCCTCACAAAAAAGGATTGTTAAAAATACACCTTGATGTTGTACTCTGCGAGACAGAATTGAGGCTCATGCAAAGAAAAAGCTGAGTTAAAGTAAGATCTTTATATGGAAAATAAGGAGCCAAATACATGGCTGCAATAGCTGCTTACAGGAAATGTTCCATTCTTCAGTACAAAAAACAAAACAAAAGCAAAAACCAATCCAAAATAAAAAGAGCACAGAAATACTTCATTACATCTTTGACAAAGATCATGTAGGGACTACAAAGCTCAGCATGAAATAGTATATAACCAGGAGAAAGAAAGAAAAAATTACCTGACTATCATAATAGCCATCTGAGGAGGACGATCCACCCTTCAAAACAAACAAAAATCAGAGAAAATTAGGATATAGAAAACATGATTCTGATCAGAGGCTAAAGCTCATATGAAGTGACGTACAAGTAGGGAAATAGAGCATTACTTACTTGGCCACCACCATAGTTTTGTGAGAAGGATCCACCCTATAAAACAAACAAATATAAACCCTATTTCAGAAGAAACGGTGAATTTTGTTCAGAGGCTGTAAAGCTGGAATAAAAAATTGCCTGGGATTCCTTTAAACAAATACAACTTTCTAGATATCTAGATAGTTATCAGATATGATAAAAATTCTTAAGGTCTTCATACCTGGTTGCCACCATAATTTTGTGAGGATGATGATCCACTCTGCTAAAACAAATTAAAAAAAAAAATTAATATTACAATATTGAAGCTTGGATGTGTGATGTAAAACCTCAGTGGGAAGAAATAATAATCTGGTACTTACTTGGCTACCACCATAGTTTTGTGAAGAGTATGATCCACCCTGTGAAGATGAAAAAGTAACAGTTATAATGCTGGAGAGTTGAGTTTGATCAGAATCCACAGAGCTAGCTTTATTAGGTTGCTGAGTTCTTCCTATCTCAGTGGGATTTCAGGGATGATAAAAAGCACGTTGGAAGAGAATGAGTTACAGGCTGGAACTAGGGAGATTCTGCAAGAGTCTAGACCGTCATGAGCAAGAAAACATACTCTGGAGTAGAACTGCTTAAAGAGTTTAAATGAATGGATAATAAAGAGCTACCTACCTGACCATCCTGTGATCCGCCCTGTGAATCAGAGAAAAAATATGTGTGCTTTAGACACTTACTGTTTGGCTATGGATTGTTTTTAATGAAAGCTACAACATGTGCTTAGAAGGAGAAAGGAGCAGAGGCAGATGTGCACTATAAATATGATTTCTAAAGCAGTAAGCATAGATTGCCCATAATGCAAAGGTAAGTATTAGATGAGACATACGTCAGGGAATCTCAAACATTTAACTTTAAGTAATGCCTAGTACGTAGAATTTCATTCTGAACAATCTCTAAAGAATGCAATTTTTTTTTTCTTCTGTAGAAAACCTAATTTATACAAATTGCATTGAAAATTCCCCTGGTACCATTATTACACAGAAAGCTGTGAGCTGTGAGATACAGTGGCCTTGAGGAAAAGGTTTTAAATAAAACACTCAGTATGTTTCAATAGGTCCTCTTTAGAAGAGGAATGTAACTCCTCCAAGTGAATTCAAAAGAGATATTTGTAGATGCATTAGCATTAAAAGTGCATAAGAACAGTGAAATCCCGAGCTATAATGTCAGTAGGATGTTTGCCATTCACTAAAACTGGGCTGGGACTTCATCCAGAAGGGGCAAAGGAAAATGAAATGAAAAAGTATTATCTTCTAATGTTCTAGCAGATTTTAGAACAACACGTGTATCCTTTAGTCTTAGAAAGTAATAGATTCTCTTTATAAAAAATCCTTGAAAAGTTATGATAAAACATTATAATTATATACCTAAATCATATATTCTTCTTTCAAGTTACAAGATATGCATACAACATACTGTATATACTATACCACATTGTAATGACATATTATAGCAACATCCATTATGTTTGTATATTTATATTGCTAAAACATAGTAATACAATGAATCTATCAGAAATTTTAAAAATAGATAATCTCTTTGTTTTCTTACTGATTCTTAACGTTTATAGAGAGTGTTTCTTTAAACACAGCAGACATCTTTCAGAATAGTAGGTTTTAGAGTTCCAACACTGAAACTTGTAACAAATACACATGTACCTATCTAACTTCACTGCACAAACTGAATGAATTGTTAAGACAGTCTCTTTCAAGAACCTCAGGTGGGTGGCAGTCCTAAAATATTTTCTGACTTTTGATGAGAAAAGTCCAGGGAGGCTGATAAGCTCCAGCCCTGATTTAAGTAGTGCTAGTTGAGCAATTCTGCAGCAAACTTGTTCTTTCCAGGATCTTGCCTTAATATCTTATAGAGCTAGATATTTCACAGACATAGGCTACGGAAAAGGAGGAAAAAAAAAGCCCAAGCCTCAATGATGCTCCTGTCTATAGAAAGACAATGAGTTCTAATCTCATAATTGGATGGATTTGTACATGGATTTGTACTCTATGAATCCGAAGTTGGTACTAACTGAGTTAGCTGCAGAACTGATTTTGGATGCATCTTAAAATCAGAGGAGGAAGACCATTTACCTGGTGGCAGGGATTGCTATCATATGAAAAACCCTGTTAAAAACAAAACAAAACAAAAGGTAAATGCCCAAATTTTCATTATCTTGCAAAATAATTAGCTTTCTTTAAATTTCTTATGGGACAATCGATGTAACAAAACAACATAAAATTTTACACGGAGTGAATTTAATTTTATTTAACCCTTTAAATCTGTGGCTTACCCTTGGTCACCCCCCTACCCATGTACTCACCAGCACCAAGACACATGCACACAGACAATCAAAGTAGGACTCCCTGTGTGCCACATGGAAAGCAAGGTAGGGTGGCAACTGATGTCTCTGTATTATCCTAGTTCCTCTTGACTGCTAAAGATGAGCTAGGGTTTTTTTGGACAATCCTTTTAGGACTCAACAGTTATTGCTGTGCAACCATCTACCTGAGAATCTTGCTAGAATTCACCCATCATAGATCTTTGGCAAGGCTGCTGCCCAGTGCCGTTCATTTCCCCATTTGGGGAATATTCTGGCTACAGCCAGTCTTCCTGTTGGGGTAACAGGATGAGAAACAGTAGACACACTACCCTGGTTGTCACCCTTCCATTATTAGAGCACAGGTCTTCTGTTGATAAATCACCCTGTGACACCGGTTCGGTGGAAGTAACACATTTTTCAGTGTTTATCGGTGTCATTGCTGTTAATCGTGTCCTTGTTGTACTGCTTCTTATGATGTTTTTACATACATCTCCATTCATACTTAACTCATACCAACCCTCATATTTCTACCAAATACTCCTGCTAAAAATTTCTGTATTTATACTTTTCTTTCACTCTCATTGCTTTCCCTAATATATTCACTTGAACATAGGTTTACTATCATGACCTCATCCATGATCCTTTCCTCTGGGATCTCTTCATTGAAGACACCATCTTTACACCAGTTAGGCATAAGCAAACTGAAGTTAAACCATGATGAAAATTACTGATCTAATTCTTATTCCACAAGGAGCCATGCTCTGATCCTATCCCTTTCTATAGGCACTAAATGCAGCAACACCTGAAAACGATTCCCAAGCAAAGATTTTTATCTATTTACTGAGTAGACAGATCAATCACTGCTTGTCTGTGTTCTGTGTGTAACACTACATGGGAGAAACCATTTTGGTTACAGGGATCAACAATATCAGCTGTTCTTGGTATCTGTGCTAGATAATTCCATGTAACAATGAAAGCCAAAGATTCCAAATAACAAACATTATATTACTTACTGCAAAATATGATACTTCTACAAAGAAAGCTGGGTCTAGTTTTCAAGTAGTTTGGAGGAAAACGACTTACTTGTCCACAACCACTGCTGCCACCTGAAGAAGATCCACCCTGCTAAAAAAAATAAAAATAAATGGAGGTCATCAAAGCAAATATTCCTTTTTTCCATTTCAAATACAGAAATAAATTTTAAAGGGATATAGCTTTCTGACTGCTTAAACAGTAGAAGACTGGCTACAGCCTATTGTGAATTTTCTTGTAAAGTATTGAGTATGTTGAAAATTATAATGTATCAAAAAAGCTGACATCTACATGCATTCCTTTTTGTGTGGGAAAGAGCTGCTTCAGTGATGCTACTGTTCCCAGACCCATAGGAAAAAAAGTTCACAACGCATACTTTTAATGAGAACTTACAATATTATTTCAAGAAACAAATCAAAGAATTCTAAATACATCTATCTACATCACATACATACTGTACACTGATTGGTGACTGATTAATATTTACCTGGCCGTAGGAACTGCCACCTTGAGGCTGGTAGCCCTGTAAAAAAAGCAAGAACTTATTTGTAAACAAAGCAGATGGTCCTATTCTCAGCAAAAGCCATGAATCAAATTGAGATGGAGACTACCAGAGGAAAAACCCCT
>VZZY01023554.1:0-39345 GCA_013400335.1 Eurystomus gularis
CTTTGAGTTTTAGCCTTGAACAGAGGAAAAAAGCAGTCACATTGCAGTAGATTTCTCAGTGCCTTTTCTTAGAAACTTCACCTAAGCACACTTACAGAAAAAAAAAAGAAACAAAACAGTCTCCTGTGAAATCCACATTTTTCTGAAAGGTTCGAGAGTCAATAAAGGTAGAAGAAGGAAAAAAAAAAAAAGGAGGAAAAGAAAACATGGAACGCACATTCCCTTCCTGAACATGCCATGTGTCAAATGCCAGGGGGTATCTGTCTGTGCAAGTCACGGAGAACAAATCCGAGGCGATCGGTTTCTTTGGCAACTATGGCTGTGATAAACTGTAGCCTTTTCTTCCCTTGCAGCTAATAAGATAAACATTTCTAAGGAAAACAGTATTCTCTTCTGTAAAATTGTAATGTATTGTTAATATTTGTACCTATTGTATATTTATGTCTTGACAGAATTATGACTGGTACAGTTTATAGTAAATAACAAGGGTATTTAAAACTCATTGCAAAGACAAGGTTTCTAAAGCCAAGTTCTCTCTCTTGTAAGCTCCACGTAACATGATCTCCAGTACTTTTTAACACCTCATTTCAAGCAAATAGTGGAAATACTGAATAAAATAGCCAAGCGATGGAGACCATGTGGCCCCGATGCCCTCCTGTGCAGCTCAGTCAGGAGCAAGATGGGGAGGTGGGCTTCTCCGGCCACTCCATGTTAGCTCCAACTTCGTCATGTTTGGTCAGTCACTTCTGCTTATGGTACTCAGACTCTACAAGTTTTACCTTGGGTTGCTTTAGGATCACCCACCTGGGGAGAATATGGCTTTAAATAGTTCTCGAATAAAGTACAGACGTTCTAGTTACCTCTGTACCTCCTGTTTGCCATTGTGTTGGCTTTATAAGTATCTGATGTATGGAAAAGTCATGTGACTTTCATGCATTCCAGAGTAGTCTATTTTTCTGTTCAGATTTAAAAAGAAAAATTATATATATATAAAAATATAAATATATATCTGTATTTTTAGCAAATTTATAATAGGGCAATCAAGTCAGATTTCTTCTTTTTGTATTACAGAATAATATATTAGATGCTTTCTGATGTTCATTTACATAGCTGATCCCCTGACCTTTTTGTTGTCATTATTTTCTTTTGTTCTGAAAAACACCTGCAACATCCCTCCTGGAAGTGTGTCTGCAAAAGGTCACTGAGTTTGTCTGATGTTGTCGTGTTTTTGTATTTTCCTGTTTGTGGTACTTAAAAATAACCAGAGACTGGCTGTGGAAACTAACCTTCTAAGAAACACAGAGTAGGCCAGACTCTGCCCTCGGTTATGGGAGTGTAAACTCAGCAAATGCCACTGGCTTCAGTGTTAGCCACAGCTGGGACTTCAGGGTTTTTCCAGATTTATGTTGGTTAAGTTGAGAGCATAAAGAAGAGACAGGATTTGAATCTGACTGTCCTAATAATGATGATGGAGATGGGATAAACATCAAAATTCAGGCTCTTCTTTTAAGGCAGTGACCTGATGATGCTCAGGAAAAGCTCCTACCTTCATGGAAGTTTTTCCTGGGTTAAAACAGAAGGGTCAAGACTTTCATTTTTCCACTAGGTTTTTCAGTTTTTCACTATTTTCGGTTCCAGACAAAATCAGGAAATGAGAAAAAAATTATGGGAGAATGAAAAACCTGAATGTACATGTTCAGAAAGGGACCAGATCTGGATTTGGTTACAGTAAAGCCTGTCCATGTACCTGCTACTTAATCATCTTCCTTGCTCCTTTATAGCTGTACTGTCACATAAATTGAATAAAAAGTCCATGAGATAAATGTGCATCCTGAAGCTATCTCATGGCCTGTTGAAGTTTTGCACGACAAAGAGCTACAGACCAGCTCTGTAGCTCTAGAAAAGACCTTTAAGATCATCAAGTCCGACAGTCTGGTCAACGAACATGCTTTTTCCAAAGAGGAAGATTTGGTTCTGTTTCCTTTTGTTTGTTTCTGTGGCTTTCTTACATGCCCACCACACTCATCAATAAACCCAAAACAGAAATAATTTTGAAAATAGGTGTTTCAGAAAGTCCAGATACCATCCAAATCAACAGAATAATCAGCAGACAGTTTTGTGTGTGATTATGTATCAGCAAGACCCATTTACACATAGAATCACAGAATCGTTTGAGTTAGAAAAGACCTTTAAGATCATCAAGTCCGACATGAAGGTATTAAAACTGGGTGGGATTTTTCTTTTTTTTGAAAGCAATTAATGCAATAGCCCACTGTATCTGTTATCAACAATCACATAATCAGTTCAAAAGGTACCTTCCATATCAGTAAGTTTGTTCAAGCATAGTCAACAAAACCATTGAAAGCTTCCAGTCATACCTGTCTTAAATTTGTCCCTGCAGGTAATTTCACCTGCCACACCAAGACAGAAATGACCCAAATACCAACCAGCCCTTCAAAGAAGAGGTTTTTATTTTCCAGCGTGTGTTTCACATGCCGTACTGATCAGATTTAGGCTCTCGCACTGAAGCTTAGTCTTGGCCAGACAGAGGAAACCTTATGAAAACTGAAAGACTGCATTCAGGGTGTGTATCCCCTTTGTTGCTGGTGTTACCTAAGCCACAAATAAGTGTCCTTTGACACCAATGGTAGGGTGCCACAAGTGTTCATATCTGTAAATACTACTCAGAATTTTGCTTTGCTTGATTCTGGCTTCATCGCACAATAAGTTTTCAGTCTAGAGGCTTAGAAAAGAAAGCTTCTTTTTTCTTTTTAACTAGAAATAATACTATTGATATTCTGTAGGACTGAACAAGGATTAACCTTTGACATTTTTAAAGGGGTCTTTTCAAGACTGTAATGACACTACCTTCAAAAAATAATCAGGCTGGGCTCAGTACAAAGACCCACCCAAACTAGAGCCAAGGAGCCAGATTTGTATGAAATGCCAAATTCTTTGCTGCTGTAAGTAAAAGCCCATTGAGGTCAAAAGAGCTGTGCCCCATTTAGCCCAGTAAAGAATTTGGTCCCATATCTCTAAAAGCAAATGGAAAACTAAATGCTCTGTGTGACCTCAGGGGTGGAGGTGTCTGTCTACAGCAACTATAAGGAAACCAGTGGGGTGAGGGAATGGGAAAGAGAGATAGGTCAGGAAAAGCCTAGGAAAGGAAGGAATCCTTAAGGCAAGAGAATGATAATCATGTCATCCCAAACTTGACTAAGCATCCCTCTGTGTCAGCTCACTCTTTGTGAGCTTGAAGCCGCAAGCAATGTCACAAACTCACAAATGACTGTCCGTACAACAGGACCACAAGCTCAGCCACACAGTTCAATATTCTCAGCCCTTGTCCAGGGATTTATAGATGCTGGAGGACACTAATGGCAGATGGACCATCGATTACCTTTGATTGTGTCACAACCTCTGGTCCTATTGGTAATCTACATTTAAGACCATTTTAGGATTCATCAGTTCTTCCCTACTCTCTGTATTTCATTTAGGAGCTCTGCCCTTTATGCCTCTCCTTCCTGTTATGTTTCACCGCCTCTAAGTACCATTAGCCACATGTTGGCTCATGCGACCACTGGAATTTGTTTTGTTTATCAATTTTTTTGGCTTGTGGCAAAGACGGAGAACATTTTTTTCCCCCATTTCGTCTGGCTTTTTGGTGGCAGGTGCAGAAAATTGTTTGTGCAATGAAACATTCCCCACCGGCATGTCTGGGGGGAGCAGCATCTCCATCTTACTCTGAATTCTGAAGCCATGATACTGCAGTCAGAAAGGCCAGCCACAGCTACCAACCAAACTCGCTTTCCACCTAGATCAGCATTAAAAAAATATACCCCAACTTACTGCAGCAGAATCCTGCTTTCTAATCAGGCTAGTGAAGCAGTTCCTGAATGGGGAGAAAACACTTACTGAGGCACTGTTGCAAGTGCTGTTTAATGATGACTCCATGCCCACAGAAGGACACCAGGGCAATCCATCGCTGTGCTGCGCATCGCGGCTCCTCAGCGTTTCACAGGGCCAGGGAACAGCCTCAGGTCTTCCTTCTCCAAAAGCACAGGATGGCTGCTGGACCTGCAGAGCTCTGCTAGCCACTGGACCTCCCTTGGAGCCCATGAGCCCTGGGCAAGGCCTTCCCAGTGATATCACCAAAGGGTGGTGGTAAGCATCCATAGTCACGGAAGGGTAAGAAAGCTGCAGAGTTCCCTTTAAAAAAAAAAAAGTGACACTTAACAACAAATAAAAACTGGAAAAATGTAAGTGGCTTTGCTAGCACATGTAGATCAATTTGCTTTTGCTTCTGGAAATTGAAACTGACTGTGACCCAGCTTGAAAAGGGCAGAATATGACATGTTTCTCCATTGCCTTGCACTTCAGTTATTTTTTTAACTTGTGCGCTGGGGAAGCAATGGGGAAATCAGGTCAGTGTGGCTGTAATGAAGGGCAGTGCTTCACACCTCTGCCTAACAGCCCAGCAGATCCTGCACATCTTGCACAATCTCTTCATCAGGTTGTATTGCATCAACCCAAGGGGCAATGTGTCAGCAGATGTTTTCTCCCCTTTTAAGCAATGTTTCAATAACCTGGCACTTTGGGGTGATTACAGCAACATTAGCCATACACTAGTGTACTTAGAGTCTTACATTTTTTGTAACTTTGATTTAGTCATTCTTTGTTGGAGTTTATTGACCTCTCCAGTTGTTTCCGTAAACAAATTATTAAAAAAAAAAATCAGTGTCTTTATATGCATGTAGTAGTATGAAACTGTGATCAATGTGTGACATTCAGAAACTGTACTGTCTTGTAAAATATGTCCAAATGTCTAAGGATTTTAAAGCAATGGTCCCTTACTACAGACTACAGAAATAAATAAAAAGGTATGGATAAAACCAAAGCCTTTATTTGCTCTGTTTCATGGTCATATTTACTGGCCAAAAATACAACTACCATCAGCTGGCACTGAGTTTCTGCTTTAGCTCGTTGCAATTGACAGCAGGTTTAAACATATGTTATTTGCTCACGGATGAGGCCGTGATTCAGGAAAGCAGTGCCAAGCTTGACATCTCCTGTTTGAAGTCTGATGGATTCAGTGCATAAACCTGTGGGCTTCAGTCCTCACCCTGCTTGAAGAAAATCTACCTGCATTTCCCATAGCCACAGCTGGGGTCAGAGACTGGGGCATCTCCCAGTGTCTCTGTGCATGGAGCAGGGATGTGTGGCAGACGAGGAGATCCCTGCCACACACACAGCGCCTGGAAACCCGCATCTTGATCATGCGGTTGTGCAGATGCAGAGCCAGACGCAGATGGGACAACAGCCGAGGTTTGGAGACAAAGAGCTTTGGATGTGAAAACTAGACAAACAGGCTGCTTTTGCTGCTACTTGAGGCAATAACTTGGGCTTTCTGCTAGAGCCACTGTGGTTTTCTTCTCCATTAGCTGAAGTAGCACACTGGTTAAATTATGGACATCAGAGCAAAGGTAATTTGAACTGCTCAGGAATATTTTCTTTGAGTTGATTACATCAAAACTTTTTAATACTGGATGCAGTTTCTGTAAGAGTCTTCAAAGGTCTAATCTGAACCCCCTGATTTATGGAGATGTTGATTTATGGACATTTAAAAATGTGAAGAGCAAAAATAAGCACGTTTCTACCCAGACCAACCACTTGTTTGTGCAGTTTTGTGCTGCATGCACCCTCATAGGTTCCTGCACATACAAATCAAATGAAAAAGACTAAGTGCACAGTTCTACATCTTATTCTATACAGCCACCACATTTGCAAATAGAAACCGGAAAGTTAAATGCACATTTGGACAAATCCCACAGAAGTCCATGTATAGCATTTTAATGGCATGTTTCTCCATTTACTTGTGTTCATTTTCAGTTTAGTAAGATCTTTAAAAAAAAAAAACTCTAAATGCTCAGTTGAGTGTTTCATAACAAGCAGTGACAATGACATCTAATAAAATTAAGGCACTGAACTTGAAAGGAAGTTTACAAATGAAGAACTAGAAAGTGGAGAAATTCCTAAAACATATGTGTTCCCCCTCCACTTTCTGCTAATGACTTTTCTCATTATTTGTCTGCCAGTCTGAGCATGAAAGCTCCTGAGTTATAATCCAGTATCTGTATTTAGACTGTCCAAGGAGGTTTTCTCCATGAATTGATTTACTTTATCAAGTCAATTAAGACAATGCCTGTCTCCTGAGGCACTGTGGTTCATTATCATATGCCAAATCTATAGATATGAAATATTTTTGCCCTAGTTAACATATACTACAGAAACTTTCCTTCACTTTGCCTAGACCTTCTCCCCTGTATTTGCTCAGCCCTGTTACTTACATGCACCATATGCCAAGCCAACACACTAACTAGCAGGTTAACATGAACCACAAGGCATGGTGCAGAAGGCAGGATCCCTCCCAGCCCACATCACCAGTGGCAGCGCAATGGTCACTGCCTGATCAGCACCAGCCTCAGCATTACTTTTGGGCACTAGCTGCCAGACAATTACCAGGGCCAACATCAGTAGATTTACTTTTCTATCAACAACATAAAGCATTTTCTGGACTTTATACACATTAATGAAAGGCAGCAGCTTTTTCACTTTTCTCGTCTCCTCTCCATTATCTACTCCAGCCACCTTCCCAGACCATTTCTCCTCTCTGGCTCCACCAGAAATAAACTCATGATCTCTTCCTTCCCAACTGGATGGATTTTTCTTGTGATTCTTCTTATTTAGGCTAAACTAGGCACCTTTTTGTTTATTTCTTTGTTACACACCATCCTCTAAACCACCTACAAAACCACCATCTCTGTTTTCCAAACACCCAGAGCAAACCGATGTCTGCCTCACACCAAGGCAGGAGACAACCAATAATCCCAAAGGTTAATAAAATAAAACCATCTGGTGAGGGTATGCATCCCAGTTCAGGGCACATGAGCCCTAGTGACTCCCCAGGCACTGGTGGGGCTCATCCTGCTCTTCCCACCACCCCATAGGGCAGACGGACCCAAGAAGTGCAGCACGGCTGCAGGGACACACCACACAGAGCACGGGCAGCCCTCGCTGGTGCCTGGGCGCTTCTTGCTGGGTCTGCACCAGCTGCCTCCACGGCCTGATGTCACAGCACTGTGTAGTGCTTTACATCACACAATTAAACACCAATTTAAATATGGACTAGGGAACTATCTGACAAGTGAGTGCCATGCTTTATTCGGCCATGGGCACTTTACTGTGCTACTTTTAATTCTCTCTTTAGTAAGCCCAGCGGAGTTTTTGCAGAGTTTAACTTGGCGCGCAGTGCTGGAAGTTGGGCTGCTGAAAGTACAGGTGGTGCAGCATGGCCCTTGCTCCTAGAGATGTCACTGCCATCTCCAGGGACATTTCTGCTCCACTGTAACATCATATTGCTGCACCAAAACCGAGGAGAATGTTTAGGCATTTCAGCATGAGGAAAAGTTCAGCTTCTCAATATATTTTGATAATTTCTTAAGAGTCAGTAACAATTTCAAAAATCTACAGTGTTTTTTGTAGGAAAATCTCTGCATATGAAATATGGATTAGATTCTTCCATACTGTCTCTTTCTACTTTCCTTCCTTCCTTCCTTCCTACTTTCCATAAGGAAATTGAGCTGCTAAGAGGTGTGACATCATCATTATTCAGCATGCAAGAGCATTTAGAGGTAACTTTGCCCCAGAGTATCATCTGCAACCACCCAGGCAGAAGCTGAGACTAATGTGTCACAGCAATGAAAGTTTGCAGTTTCTGGTTAGAAGCACAAACACTGAGCATTATTGTTGGCTTTGGAAAATAAAAGCTAATTTGCACAACATTGCATCATACAATTTAATCACTATATAAAGTTAGGGGTTGGAAGGGACCTCTGGAGATCATCAAGTACAAACCCCCTGCAGAGCAGGACCATAGAATCTAGGGCAGGTTACACAGGAACACATCCAGACAGGTCTTGAAAGTCTCCAGTGAAGGAGACTCCACAACCTCCCTGGGGAGCCTGTTCTAGTGCACTGTAACGCTCACAGTAAAGAAGTTCCTCCTCATGTTGAGGTGGAACTTCCTGTGCTCTAGCTTGCATCCATTACCCCTTCTCCTATCGCAGGGCACAAGAGAAAAGAGGTTGCCCCTTTCTTCTTGACACCCAGCCCTCATATATTTTTATACATTAATTAGATCCACTCTCAGTCTTCTCTTCTCCAGACTAAAAAGCCCCAGGTCTCTCAACCTTTCCTCATAAGACATAAAAAAATTAAGTAAGTCCTCAAAATGTAGGAGTCTGAGACAGATTATCAAACATCTGCAACACTACACAAGTGTGTGCTTATCTACCAAGCCTCTGGTAACACTTAGTGCTCGTGGGGCTGTGCAGAAAGTGCCACCTTTTGTTGCTGTGACCCCACCACAGTATGGATTACACTAGGCATCTAGCTGAGCCATAGAGGAAGGTAATTGCAGCCTTGCCAAGGATGAGACAAGACCACAGGGTTTACCATCCCACCTGGGAGCCCCAGGCCCCACACCCCCAGCATGACACTTCAGGCAACATTATGCAGGAAACAAATCCCAAGAGAGTGTGTGTCTCTCTCTCTGTCAAAGGTTTAGTTAAAGCATGGGAAGATGACCTCTTCTCTAACCTTCATGGCTAATGTCCAATCTTGTACAATGCTAACGAGGGGCTGGGAAAGACACGCCACTCCTGCTGTGGTTAGGTCACTCATTTGCATCCTTATGCAAATGTGCAATCTGCTTGTCATTAGGACCCATCCACAGGGCCCTGTTCCACCTTCAAGATGACAGTGGCTCTCCAGACTCAGACCTGCTGTGCACTGCCCATCCCACTGATGAGAAAGCTTGGATGTCCCAGGAGTGCCAGTTTAAACACTCTAAGTTGCAACTAAATGGAAAAGAAAATCACAATGTGAGAAAGAGAACAAATAAATTATAAATACATAAACCTTTGGTCTAATGATATAAAGCAAAAATTATTCATTCTGCTCCATGGATAGAGTAGCCCATAAGTTGTAGCTTCTACATCTTCCCCAGCCAGTGCTAATCAGCTGGGCTAGGTAAGGGAAAGAAGTCTTGGTCTGATACCTTATAGCAACTACATCCAAACTCCTAAATATGAGCTCCTGGCAAATGATGGGACCATAGTTCTACCTCTGTTTGGGATTTTTTTATGATTAGTCATTATAACCCATGAGGCTGTTGGAAGATAGCTATTAAGTGCTATCTAATAGTATACCAAAAAACCCGACCACTTTCCGAAGGTCTAATTGACCAAAATAATCTGTGGTTTTCTCTATTTATTTGTCTTTCACATCAACAATATTGGTTTCTGCTAACATTTTCTAGCAAGCAAATATTTTTGAGGCATTTCAGGATGGAGTAGGATGGCTGCATGGAAAAAGCAGACCACCAGCTGCTCCACTGGGAATCCAGTGAAAAGGAACTGTTGATTTCCTATTAACACAAATGAGCTTGTTAGCTGGGTTGACTTCAGACTGAGTTCAACAGTTCAGAGCCTCTATTCCAGGAAATGTAGAGTTTATATAACAAAAATTAAGAGAAAGTGAAGGAAGGATTTTGCAAGTGTCTGTTTCCTAACAATGCTTTTAGTATTCTGGTGTCAGGGTGGATGAATGGAAGCTGAGATGGGATACTCTGCTGATGGGAGCATACCCAGAGCTGTGGAAAGATTTTATGGACATAGGGAAGTGCCTTAAAGATTTCCAAGACACCAAGCATCCCATACTGTGTTGCAGTTGTCTTAATATATGCCTACATCATGAATAGTTTATGCACTTGATACTCTCATAGAGTTCCAAAATAAACTTGCTGAACAGCATTTCTTGAACTTTTTGATGTAAACTAAAAAGCTCTAAGGATGGGCAGTCATTTACATCAGTGTTGCTGTTATGAGCTTCTAGGATGACTTGTTGGCTTCAGCATAATGATGAGGCCTGAGAATGCCTGACCTCTGATCCTATATTTAACTCTGACCCTTTGTACCTAAGCGCCCTTCAATGGGGAGAAAACATATCTATTTCATAAGAGTAAATTACTAACATTAGTGATCCGAGAACTATATAGTGTATTCAGCAAGATAATTCAGAGTGCAGTACCAGGTAGGAATATAGTTTCACAGAAAAAAAATGCCCACAGTGGGAAAGGATAAACAAAAATACATTAATTCTGCCATATCTCATATTGTTCAGGAATTATTTATCTGATATTCCCTAGCACTTTTGTCAGGGAATAGAATCCGAAATTTCTCATTCATTCTTGCTCAATCAGTCTTTCTCATCCTGCTCCCAGAACATGTACCCCGTTCCTTAGCAGACACCTTGCCCTCCTATAAATAGTACGCTTCAGTACACACTGTGCCGTTCACCTGCAAAGCAACACCACTACCGACTGCAGAGCTGTATGGGAAGAAAAGATGGCTTTGACAGCACATCAAGCCTGCGGAAGTCAGAAAGCACCAGCACAGCAGTTGTGCCTTCGCCTGCTCCTCGGGCAGCTGGGCATGGTTGGGGGCAGGCTGTGGCAGCCATGCTCCAGCATAATGCATCAGCAAAGCCATGACAATGCAAGAATCACACAGGAAAACACAACTCAGATGCTTTCTGAAATTCAAGGTTTGTATTTTGGTAGTTAAATAACACCCAGATGCACAAATGGGGAGGGGTGGGGTGGATTTTCTTCCCACCTCTGGACACAGAGCTGCCCACGAGCCCCTGTTCAGAATGGTTTCCCTTCCACAGTCACTGTCCTGGCTGGTTTGAGTTCAGCATCACCCAAGCACTTGCTGAGAGAGTGCAATGTGCTTTCTTTAGCATTTTCACAGTCTGTGGACTCTGACAGACTGTGCATTTGCTTTGCCACCTCTCAGGGAGGAGCGTTACACTGTGCACTAGCAACACCACAGGGTCTTCCCACCACGGGGACCGAGCAGAGCCCTGCCACTCCAGGCACACTTGTCACCCCATGCTCGGCTCTCCTCACCCCAGCTCAGCCCACATCAGAGACCGTGAGTCGCACCACAACAACCTCCCGGCATACCCCCCTCTCCCAGCTGGTGCCCAGTCCCTGTGCACAGTGAAAAGCTACAAACTTTGTTTCACAGATAAGGAATTTTACAGCAACTGGGGCTGAGAGGTGACGGCTGTCCAACTTCAGCTCATGCTAATGCTCACTGCTTCTGAAAATTAACTTCTGAGTGGCCAAAACAGGGGTACAAGTGACCCCCAAAGACACCAGGTGTTTATGCCAGAAGGGGCTGGGGGCATTCCCAGGTGTGGGACTACAGATTTCCAACTCCTAGGCTGCTGTCTTAAGCACCCTTCCAGGAGGGGGAACCTAAAAACCCCATATTGGAATAATGAGCCCACATTCTGGATGTATTAAGTCCATCTCTCCTATTGTATCTCCTTTATTCACTCTCCCTTCAGAGAATAAGCTTTCAACAGCTTTTCAAAAGCTTTTTCAACCTCATTCTCTCTCTGAAACAACAATTTTCTCAACCACGGGTGAAAAAGCTGGGTACCTCTCTTTTTTCTGGCTGTTACTCAAGGTATAAGATCCATATCCCTACCACAAACCATGCTGGGACTTCTAATTGGGTTTTCCTCCCACTGTAACTCCCTCTACCATCTGTTTCTCTTTTTCTCTTGGATGACACATCCCTCAGTCACTCAGCAGTGCCACTGGGATGCCAACCCAAGCCTGGAGACTCAGCCAGAGCAGTGCCTTTCCTCCTCTCCATGCCCCTGCTGGCCACCAGCCTCATCTCCAGGTGTGAGGTGGGACTTCAGATCACCACCTTCCCATCTGGGGACAGGTCGGGGATCAGACATGGGTGGATTGCCGTATTCCAGCCCACATTCTTGGCTGGGTTTTAACTTCATCTTGGAAGTAGGTTTTCTTTGAAAAGGAAGCAGAAACCTCAGTGTTTCTGAAGTCCAGAGCAAAACTTGCATTGCTCTCAGCAGGGCTGGGGTCCCATCTTGCATTTTCAAATAGCAGCAGAGCTGTTTAACCTATGACACAAGTGATTTTTGTGCTTAGCTTGAAATTATCGCTGTACTTCCAGCAACCAGAAATCCAGCACTAACGAAGGCTCTGGAGCCTCTCTGCTGAGATAATTGGTTGTCCCAGGCTTCAATAAGATCTGGACACTGTTTTCCACTGCTGCATCTAAGGAGATTACTAAACTGTCAAAAACATGGCTACTTCTTCTGGCCTCTTTCCAGCCCCTCAGTCATGTTAGAGTTGAGCTACTGCAAATGAAAATACATTAGAATTTTAAATTGGTACATAAGTGATGCTTGCTCATTGGGAAACTTCAAGTTAATGTTGCCTGCAGCTATTACTAGTGTTTTCAGAAATAATTCATTAGATGCAAAAATCTTCTTCTATGTGTCAGGAGATAAAACTAAAAATTAGCTATTTTACTTTTCTTGTTAATTCCTTCCTTTTGGTTTCAGTTCCTTCAGGACCTGCCCTTTCCAGGCTGCAAATGGGAGACATGAAATCTTAAAGACAGAGACCATGGAGACACATCTCAGATGAGCTTTTGGCCAGGCACTGTAAGATGGTACCTTCCATTAGGTCCCACAGTAATGGTTTACTCATGCAAAGACTTTTCTGAACAAGGCTTCTTGAACTGTGTGTTCCCAGCTAACAGAGGAGCAGTGGGTAATTTTCAGTGTTGGCCTCTGGCTGCCAGAGGTGTGCTCACTATATCTCAGCAGCTGAATACAAGAAGACTGGTTGTATCAGCCGGTCTATTCTGCTAATGCCAAAATTCTCCTGACACACAACCTAGCACTAAGCCAAAGGGGACTGAGGTAGAGGGACTTCTTTTACCTGCAGTAACTCTGACAACTCCATTTTTCATGGGGTGAGGAAGACCCAGGAAGATTATTTTCTCTCTGCACTTCAGTGCCTCTGCTTTTGATCCCAGAAGAAAAGCGACACACATAAATGAACATTAGAGGGAGAGAGGAGAGTTTTGTAGATTTCCTTCCAAAGAAAATACATCAAGGATTGAAGTCAAGTCCTACTGGTTCCTTCACCAAAAATGTTTTGTTCAACCTCATAATGACTGAGGAATGTGAAACCGAATTTCTTGCACTTTCGGGGCTCTAAAGAATTGAATGTCTTTCTGAAAGTCTTGAAGAACACCAAAGAGCTCAGTGCTAGACTAGCTCTGCACCTACCCAGGCTGCTCTCTGCAAGGCTGGATAAACCTCCCTCTTTCTGCACTGAAAGGACACAGCTATCTGAAGCCATCCCATTCTGAGCAAGTAAGGGAAACAGCCACGCTGAGTCCAACACTGGTTTTCACCCAGCTGTCTCTCTCATACTCATCTCAACTTTGCTGCCAAGTTCAAGGAACGTCTTTTTTCCCAGGACATGGAGTTGCTTTAACATCTAAGCAAGACACGACAAAGATGTGATTTTCTTATTGTCCTGGAGAACACTTGGCTGAACTGCTCATCTCCGGCAAACATAACGCACGCGATGCCATCTGCAGATGGCATAGTGTGCTGCTTTGTGCACCCATCATACTCCACCACAGGGCAAGGCAGCACTGGGGAGGAACAGCTCTAGCAAAGACGACAGCCTCTGCTCTTCTTTTGTGAGCACCCACCTGCCTGCTCAAGACCTCCTGCATTCAGGCTGCCTGTGCCACTCCATCCCACCCCAGCTCTGCCCACTACTTTACACTCCCATTTCTCCCTCCAGACACAGCAACTGTGTCAGGTGGCATCTGGAAGGGAACTCATTTTTTCTCCTTGGCGGTTAGACACCAAAATTAGATTGGGTTCAATTGCCGGGGCATTACCACCTGTGCTAACAGCCAAAATTGCTTTCAAAGATAGACTGCAGTGTTCTGAACTTGGAGAAAGATTGCTGTCCCTTTTAATTACATTTTTCGTCCATAATGAGACAATTATAAGCATTTCAATAGCTCCCAGTCATCAGCCTTCCACTGTATAAGAGCACAGGAGAAAAAGGCAGCCCCACCTCCCCCCTTCTCATTCCCCTCCCACCCACTAATTTCTTTGAGCAATTCACAAGTGTGTCATGTATATTCATCTCCATTCTGGCAGAGATCCTAGCAGCACTTAGATTGCCCAAAGCATCCTCATGCAGCCATTATGCTACTCCAGCTGTTGCACTGGAGGACCAAACTCCTGTTTCAGTGACCTTCAGAGGGCAGCACACGTGTAAAGACCAGCCACATCCCACCCACTCAGTCTGCTTTTTCACTTAAAGCATACATATTTACCTATCAGAGGTGTTGAAATTAAAGATTTCATTCATACAGAGAGAGAGAGAGAGAAACCGCAAATATTGTTTCAGAAGTAAAATACCGCAGGACCACAGGAGATGTCATGCTGGACCAATGCTGGTCTATCCGCTCAGGTGGTCTGCTCATGAAGGTCAGTAGCTTCAGTGCTAGACACATTACTGGAAAATGAGCTGTTAGCTCATGTTCTTGCTATATGGTATCTGAGCACTGGAGGGCTGATTCACTCCAGCTAGAAATCCTTTCAGCTCTGGAAACCTGAGCCTTTTAATCTGAAGCCACATCAAATGTTATTATTGTAAGACTGCACAGCACTGAATAAATACTGCCTTTAACATACCAGTGTAATGAATTACAAAGCTCTGGTCAAGAATGAAAGTTGATTTAAGGCAGTATAAAAATATTGCCATTAATCCAGGGTTCTTGTACCCTACTAGCCAGGATGCTGGAGAGCAGCCATTGTAAGCAGGATAAACTTATAGGCCTCCTCACATGCAGGCTGCCATGATAGCTCTTTGCAGAGTCACAAGGCACCTTAAGTGAACAATGAAGATACTCCCACTTCCCCATGGGTCTGCATCAAAGATCCCAGTTAATCAGGCCCAGCTGAATGCATGGGGGCGTGGTGGGTATTTTCCATATGTATTCACAAAGCCTTTGCAGAAATTTGGAGAAATTCAAAGAAGGAGAGTTTCAGGTGCAAATCTGTAATAAGCATTATTAACCCAGAGGAATGTAAGAACCTTAAAGAGCAAGAGCTGATCAGGGTCTTCCCTGTGCCAGCCCAAAGGCTGAGTCCCTTTCCTCACCCCTAAATTTCCAAAGGTCAAACAAGCCCTTGAGACAACATAACATAAACCTGACTCATCCCCAGTCCCCCTAGAACCTCACAGCACCTTCCCCTAATGGTGGGGTCAGCAGCCTGAGTGTACAAAGGGGAAAATAAGTTATTTGTTGGGCAGAACTGTTTTGGAGCTGGAATATATTGAAATATTACAGACTGCAGCTGTCTGGTTACAGCAGATTGAATGGCCCTGCACTGGGCACATGGAAGAGAAAGAGACCCTTCTAGGAAAGCAGCCACACTGAGCAGAGACGGCCTTCAAAGGAGTGCAAGACTGGTTTATATATGCTATACATAAATACATACATATGTATACCATGGTGTCTACAGCCGCAGTCATGGGCCGATGTTAGGGGAGTACAAAGCACGGAAAGCAAGGGGAAGTGTGAGAACTAGACCAAGCATTAAGCTTGGGAGTGGGAGCAACCAGCGAGTCAGAAGCTCCCCGGATGCTTGCACAGCCCTGTGCCACTCTGCCTTCAGAGCCCCTCTTGCCCCATGCACTGCAGGAGACAGGCATAGTTTGTGTAGGTACTAACATTACCAGCACTTGGTATTTCCCTACTGAGATCCCTCAGGATGCCAAGAGACTGAGGAATGAAGAGCTGGGACTCCTGGAAACAATGAATTTCCAACCAAGCTGGAAGGCTCAACTGATCTTTAAACCAAAATGATCTTATTTAGATTCCTTTTTTTGTACAGCTTCTAGAAAAATGAGTCTGAAAAGATTTGCTAGGGTTCAGAGCTCCCCAGCTACAGCTCTGACACAATGACAGAAGCTGCATATTAAATAGTTTCCATCAAAAACCCCAAGTGGTGGCTGCTAAACAGTTGTCCAAAACTCTTTACAACACCTTGTCCTTGGGGAAACTTCACTGTAAGCCAGCTAGATCTAGGACTTACCATCTACCCTGTTAAACATGAATCATTATTGTCTGATTAAAGACGATCTTCCCAGTACTTTTCTGCCTCAACCGTGCTGTTTTGACATACTAGTTCAAGAGCTGTCACTTTAATTATAAGAATGAGTGGTGATGCAGAAAACCAGCAGTAGCAGCAACAAAATGAAAAAAAATTACAAATCCTCAACTCATAAAAAGAGAGCTTTAATGAGATTAGTGGAGACGGCTGGAGGAGATTGCACACTGTATATATACGTGGAAGAAATGAGCATGCTGCCTGCGTGCTGAGCATCTTGCTGAGGGACTCAGAGCCCTTCAGGAAAATGGTCAAGTTTTATAACCCCCCTTTGACAGCTGAGAAGATGAAATAGAGAAGAAAAGACCTGCAGTCTCAGGGGTATGCAGGAGGCCAGGAGCTGAGCGGGAATCAGGGTCCAGGTCTCTCCACTGTGCTGCAGCTGGTAGACATCAAAGTGCTGAGATTCATATCAAATTATTGACATTTCCAGCTAAAGCAGCAGGTAGCAATAAACAAGATTTGCTACTCAAACTTTTTGGGGGGAGGAGTTGTTCTTTTCAAAGGAAATGGCTTCTTACTAGAAATAAACTTTCAATCTCCATTTATCCTTCAAATTTCCTTCAAGTTGTTCATGCTTTTATTTAAGAAAGTCTTCACAGACACCAAAAATACCCAGTTTGTGTAACACCTTTCAAGCTCACCCAAAGATTGCGTATTCAGCTCAGGGAAAATTAAAAAAAAAAAAAAGAAAAGAAAAGCCTTGGTTTTGAGACTTGCATTTAGCAGGAAATGAAAAACATTCATTCTCACCAACCTTTTCCACTTACAAAACCTCTTCAATTATTTCTATCCAATGTTACTTCCTAAAAAAAAGAGGTGAAAAACAGGAGCGCTCTGTCCCCCCCAGCACAGCTCTGGGTTCTCACAGCTCGCCTCTCATTAGCCACCATCACCCACCACTTGTTTTACAATTGTGTGATTCTTGCGAGTTCAAGCTGAGAGCCCCCAGCCAGGTCAGTGACACTGGGACTCTAAAGAACAGAGGCCCTCACAGAAATGAGTTTGTGACGCCAGGGCTCAGTGACAGGGGTTCGAAACCCTCTGCAACTTTGGGATAAATTCCAAGACAATTTATAATCCAGAGCTCATATTCTACCAATCCTGTTTACTAAAGCAATAAGAAATTGCACTTCCCATGGCACCCTGGGCATATTATTATACTATGTAATTTTCTTCTGCAAAACCCAATTAACTGTACATGTCTGTACGCATTCTGCCAACTACACCATTTTATAATTTCAGAACAGCAGCGCAAACTGCTGGGGAGTTATCAGTAAGAACGGTTCTGCAATAATTAATAGATACAAAGACTTAAAAAAGGAACAAAATAGGCCCACAAATTAACACAGTCAATTATAACATAGCTAGCTACAAGCCCAGGATCTTGTGTAAACAAATTTCCTTATTAAGCTCTAGCATCTCCCCGCCTATGACAGAGGTCAAGGAGGAAACTGAACATGAGCTGATTTGAGAACTGGGTTTGGTTTCCCTCTGTTTGTGCTCAAAGGACAGGGATCTGAGAGCAAGCAGGTATGATTGTAGTTTAGGATCTTAAATCATCTCTGACCCCCCTTCCCTCTCACCTTTGATTAATAGCTGAAGGAGTCATGCTGACAAAAACCTTCCATAATTGACATTTCTCTCTTATCCTAGGCACCAGCTTCTTGTGGGTCTGGCCATTTTACACTTTTTCAGTCCCCTTGTGAGTCCAGGATGGACACTGCTGTTCCCAGTACGTAGCCATCTGCAGCCCCCTTGTAGGCCACTGACTTCCATCGTGTTTCTGCCTGCAAAACACCAGCCGCTCAAAGCATGGAAGGCAATTAAACGTTCAGCTTTACCTGACTTGCCTCAGAGCCTTTGGAAAATCTATTCCCAACTCAGTTTTGTGGAAAGCATCTGGTCTAAGCAACTGAGATTCTCCTGAGAATGGTGGGGTTTGGTGTAAGATGGGAACACAAAGCAGAATACAGACTATTAAAGACTAAATTCTATCCCACTCCAGAAACCTCCACAGCTAATGAGTTTGAACATCTCCTTGTCACACTGGTTCCACATCAGACTTTTTCCCCTCCGATTTCAAGTAAAGCGTTGCTTCTAATCACCTCGAGTTCCTCTCCAAGACCCCAAACACACTGAAGTTATAGGCTTTTTAATCAAATCCTGCACATAGCAGGTGAGAAGACAGCCAGAGAGACAGACAAAGGAGGAACCTCTTCACATGCATTGTCTTTCAGTTTGGCCCAAGGTTGTGCATTTCTGGAGAGGGTTAAAGGGTTTGTCTGGTTTTAAAGACACCTCAGCCTGCCATGCACTCTTTCATGAAAGTGAGGTTACTTTCCAGACCAAAGAGAGAGAAAACTGTCTTTGCATATGCGTGAGCTAGGAGGAAAACTCCATATTTATGCTACATCTACCCACTACTTTCTAAAAGCAATACAGGACCAAATAATCCACTGTAGACACACAGGATATATAAAAAAACTGGAGGATCGTAAACCTGGAAAATACATTTGCTTAATTGCATGACTTCTGCCTCTCCCAATAAATGACTTCAATATAGTCATTAAGCCATTTTTACTGAAATGTACTGCTATAAAGCAAACATATTTGCCATTGCACTTGCACAGTTACAGCTGTTTAATGAACAATTCCTGATATGTAAATGCAGCAACCATTCCAGTGTTGCTGCCTTGAAAGCCATTTCTAGGTGCTTGAAATTCCGGACAGAATCATATTTGGAGATATATAACATTATAGACACTTCTCTTGCTACCTATTAACAGAGTAGTTCCTCTCCCTGCTCCTGCCCTTCCCTGACTGCCTGTTCCAGTCAGGAGAATTCCTCCCCTTCACCTGGCAGGCAGAGGACACTGCCCATCACTCTTGATGACATTAAAGACTTACTGAATGAATTTATTCCCATGACTACTTATGACTCAGTGCTGCTCAGTGAAGCTCAGGGCTCATATGGCAGTTACATGGTGAGGAACTCTTCCACGTATCTGTTGTTTCAGGTTGTTCCAGGCACCAGGCAGTCAGCAGATGTGCTGTCCTGCTTCACCCCCAGCTGTGCTCCCTTCTCCTTCAAGGAGGCAGGTGACAAACTGTGATGGCACCACTTTTTTCAGACTCCATCTCAGGGCAGCTCAATGTACCCTGACATGTCTTTACACTAATAACATCAATTACTGGTTCCAGTTATGGTAAACACTCGCCTCTCTCCAATACCCACAATTGCATCGATTCCGTTGTACTTTGGTTTTTGTCAGCTCCATTTCCAGGAAACTTCTTCTAATCACTATCAATACTGCAATTCTAAATGTAAAAACCAAACCACCAAAATCTTAATGGAGCTGAATGAATTTTCAACTGAAAGCTTTCTCCTGCCATCAGCCTGTCTGTGTTTTGACACAGAAATGAAGCCACGCAGCTGCTATGCTAGAAAAATCTCCACATGCACCCCCTGAGCCTGCGCTCAAGGTTTGATGGTAAGGTGTTCATGATTTTATAGAGGTAGGATCATCATACACGAGGAATGGTATCAACCTTGGGAAAAAAGAAAGAAAAGCCCATCCACATTAAACCAAAATCACAGCTATTCCTGAAACACTGATACCATGACATGAACCACAAGAGATACAAATGCAACTGCCCAGTCAGAGAGGACTAGACTCAGGAGATGCCCTGTGCCACCAGCCCATCACCCAGGTTCACATACAGCCTTTCCTCTCTCACAGCCAGCATCTCAAACAGCTCTATTTGCTGGATCCTTCTTCTGTCGAGTTTATTACTGACCTGCAGGCCAGCTACTGTATCCATGATATGAGAAGTACACTGTAAATTCTGTCCAGTACTTTATGGATGAAGAGTCAGGCAAATTTTGAACTGTTGTTGAGAAATAGAGACCACTTAAATTCAAAATTGAACTAGCTCAGAGTTAGTTGCCTCTGGCCCCTCAGGAAGAACATCTGCCTTGTCCTCTGAGCTGCCAGCAGCTGGCCTTGTGTGAACAGGAGATGCTGTCAGACAGACCTGTGCTTCTATTGATACCTGATACATGGTTCATTTTACCAGTGTAGGCAGCCCTGTTAGAGGCAAGGAAATTGCTCTTAAGAACAGCTCCAGAAATTTCCATTAATTTTAATGCTTTAATCATTAAAATGGAGATCTTCAAAAACTAAAACCAGGTAAAGATCTATTGGATTATTAAAACAATGAGACTGGAGTAACAAAGTAGGCGTGAACGTTGCTTTATAGGACACAAAACTGGTCTGCCTCTGCATTCTCCAAGTGTACAGTATTTTCAAAGAAAATGCTCATATAAGGAAGCAGCGTAAGCGGGTAATGCAGATGCAGTGACGCACACAGGGGCACTGCTGGGGCTGGCTGGGCTAGAACATATACTCACTTCTCTGTTTTGACGTTTGCTGTTTGACGGCAAAAGCTTAACCAGTTTTTGGAAGCTGAGGTGTTTATGTTCACCAGGTCCTGCAGTTCACACTGAACTCTTCTGTGGCAGAAAGTGGAAATTTTGCAGATTCTTTTCCATGGCTTTCTTTTTTCCTGCCTTTTCCTTCCCAAACTGGTGTCTTATGCAGTGGTAGCCTGCTAGGGAGGTTTTCTCTGGCCTGCCAATAACACCCTACCCCTGTCAGGACAGGGGGGCTGGTTTTGCAAATCTCTGCCAGCAGTCAGGCAGCTCTGAAGACAACAAGAAATTGTGTCTTACATCAGAAGTGTTAATATTTCATAGACCCATGCTGGCAGCAGGCTTATGGCTATAAAGGGTCATTTTGTGCAGAGAAGACTGCAACTCATTTTGGCAGCCTCCCAGCTGATGATAATTTCACTTGTAGGAGAACCTATTCCTGCATAAAGCCCTGATATTCCCCCCACTGCCCGGAGTGCTCTTCTTCTCCCACAACACAGCTTCTTTCCCATTTGTTTAGTTGTTAGAGGCAAAAAGAGGCAGCTTTGTGCTGCGTTTGTCTCCCCCACACCCAAGCATGCCCGCCCAGGGTAGTGGCTGTGCTCGGGGGGCTCGTGTGCTGATGTCTTTTGGGGCTGGCTTTCAGTCCTCAGTACATGCTGTAACTACGACTTTCCAGCCTAGCCAGCATAATAAACAGTGGTGTTTTTCTTGGAAATATTTAAGCTTTTTTTCCTGCCTTAGAAAGATGAATGACTTATCACTTTGTTCCTAAACTGGGCAGATGACATTAACATTCAGAGTGCCACACAAAGAGGAGCTCAGCACAGGAACCCATGTACCTGTCAGGATTCACCCTGAACAGATAAAACGAGGAGGGAAAGCCAGGCGGAACAGAAGCCCCATGGCTGTGGGATTTCAGAACTACATGTGATTGGCTCTTTCCACCACTGATTACAGGCTGCTGTGCCCAAATGAGCACAGGCAATGCCCCCAACAGGGAGCTGAGGGGCAGAGGTGGGTGAGGTAACTCCCATTGTGCCAGAGAATCATTTGTGAAACTGCTCGCTCATTTATCCCCTTGAACTGAAATCCAGCCTTAAACCATGCTCCTTGTTAAAGCATTTCAGGGGTCTGTTTCCATATTGCTTCCAGCTGCTAGACAGAGTTAAAACAGAGAGTGGAAAAATAACAGCATCCTGTTGTTGCACCAGAGAAACATGGTTTCTCCAGCTCGCATCCTCCTAATACAATTGACAATTGTTTCCTGAAGATGCTTTCCTACATCCCATCATTTATCCATTAATTGGGTCATGGATGCTGCTTCAGGGGAGCTCACCATGGGTACAGACACACTCACACTCGGAGGGCAAAGATGTCCACTTGCACTTTGTGCTCTCGAACAGGAGCTCCAAGTGTTCACAGATCAGCTTTAGCCTGTGGGTGAGCAGAAAGGCACAGGATCAAGCAAGGCAGAACATCGGCTTTCACCACCAGCAGAATGGGCTGAGCAACTTCCATTTACCAAACAACTTCTGCTCCACCTGTTAATGGCTGAATTATGGTGCAGGGAATAAATCAAGAATTGGTTAACTGGTCTGAGGATTTTTATGAAAGTGGAGGAAGGTGAAAGCCCATTAGTGCTGGCATCACCCTACAACGCCCTTCCAGTAATTCAAAAGCACGCAATTGGTAGTATGGAAAGGCCACAACAGAGCTTAAGTAAAACAAGTCCTGAGTACAGCAAGTAAGAGTTAAAAAAAAAAAAACACAACAAAATAAAACCAATACACAGAAACAGTGATGCTCACCTCTGACAGGTCTCAGCACAGGGTCAGCTCTTCAGACCTAGGGATTAGGGAATGGCAATAAAAAGAAACTTTGCACCTCCTTTCCAGTATAGACTAGGGTGTGGAACTCGTGGCTTTAGGGGAGTGTGGGGTCACAAACCATGCCTGAACTCATCTAAAAAGGGTAATAATGTGATATTTATCAGCAAACATGGACAAACTGCACCATGGTTCCACCTTTCTCCCTTTCCAATATCAATTTAAGATGTTTACAAGCACATCCTGTCCTGAACACGTGTCTAGGTCCCACTAATGTCACAGTGCGTTGTGCACATGTCACAAAACAAGAGCAACGGGGGGTACCACAAACCAGCAGCCTGAGGACCCTGCATATCACTGCGGATTTTAAGAGGTGGTGATTTGCAGGCTCCACAGAAGAGCCTTCATAAGTGAATACATTTCACTGAGCTTAAGAATGGGAGAACCAGGGTTTAAAAAAGAAAAAAAAGTATCTTGCTCATATTTGGATTTGTAATTTTGAGCTGCAGGAGACATCTACAGAACAGAATAATCTCTGCTGGTAAGGGTTCTCCTCTCCTTTCTCACCTCTACTCCTCCACTTGCAGTATCACAACTATCACCAAGCAACTGACGTTATAACTGGAAAGGACTTTAAAAAAACCAAACTTCCTCACAAAAAAAAAAGAAAAGAAAAAAAGGAGAGTCGGTGGTCTTCGTTTCAAGACTCAGAATACTCAAAATGAAGGATAAAAAAACAATTAGGTTTAAAAAGCTAAAGATAACAGAATAGTTTCATTACAGAGAAGTATTGGTATTTCCTACCATTCAAGCTCAACTCCTCTCACTACTAAGCAAAAGAAAAAAAAAATAGTTTGTCCTTAGAGTAACAGAGCTATTTAAGAAAACTACATTTTGTTGTTGTTTTTCTTTACCTTTGGTTCCTGAGCTTTCTAAGCATAGTTTATCTGTTTTTTCCAAATGCACAAGGGCTCTCTCCTTAAGAAAGGAAGCAGATCCTCATACACTCAGAAGACTGCAATCACACATATCATGCCGCTCAGGGAGCTGGCAAGCTTAATGAAGATCCCATGGTAAAGAAAATGGTCTTTTACCACCTTCTGTTTCAAATGTAGAAGAAAACTACTGAATTGCAGGCTGGACACTACAGGGTTAGGGTGAAGAACAGCAGAATTATCCCAGGACCTCCCTCTCTCTCCACCCCATGACGATGAAAGATTTCTCTACAACAGAGAAAAATCACATGGCTTCTTCAGCAGTTTATAAAACAATCTAGATATGTTGCTTGGCTTTTCATCATTAAAAATTGAGATCCTCAGCTAGAGAGCAGAGGGAAGTGTAGGAACATCAGTCGAGCTTAATTTTCTTTTTACATAAATCCAGCTCACTGATGCTTCGGCTTTATTTGCTCTTCCTTTCATCTGGAGCCAGGCTGGCGCCTAGAAGATGGAGCTGCATGTGCACAACTGGCAGTTCCTAATTATCGGTGCCCAACAGGGTGATTTATGGAAGATGAGGACTAAACTCCTGGCTTCATGTACTTGCCGTGGGAGATGTTCTCCTGTTGACACCCAATGGTGAAAGGTTTTTAGTGTTGTCATGGGAACGGCTGTCATCTTTGGTGAACAGCCTCTCCTCAGTGTGAGGCTGCCCTGCTTGTTTACTGTACAAAGCCATTTTTCAGGAGTATTTTGCTGTAGATATCCAATAGTCTTATCCTTCTCAAAACTCAGGCAGTAGAAATAATGGAGATTATGATGATGGATGGTGATAAAGCCCCTAGAGGGAAACAGGCAAGGACCCAGTATGTGTCTATACCATGAGCTAATCTTCAGTTGCTCATCGGACAGCTTCATTACCTTCTTCTACCCAAAAGGCTCACTCCTGCTCTGTCTCTCTCTCAGACACACTTGCATCTCTCCTTCCTTCCCCCAGGAATTTTTCCAATAGGATTTGTTTGTACAGTCACACAAGGTGTGGAGGTGAAGCCACCACACTGCTCAGCTCTTTTTAGGATGTGCTGATGCACTGAGACATTTGCAGTGTCTTGTTTCATCAAGTGACATAGCTTGCATAGACATACAGCTACTAGGAGGGTGCCTCAGGGGCTAATTCTTTCATACTTCTGCATCCCAAGCTATGGTGACAGAAGCGAATAACTGGGAGTGCTACCATGCCACATCAGCAGCTCTTGTTAGGATCTCGTTATCAGTTCTCAGGGATGAGGCAGCAGCAAAGAAAACCCTGACCAACAAGCTGTTGGCCATAAGAATGGACTATTTTCCATTTCCTAATTTAGTACCATGGTTGTCTCACAAGCAGGACCCAAAAGAGAACACTATCGATAAATAAATCATTTTGGTCAATTCCAAATGAGAGTTTTTTCTCCAATACTTTCCTTGAAATAGAAACATGAAACAATGAGGGGATTGAATGAAATATTTTGACTCAGATAGTTTTGATCTTGAAATAAAATTTCAAAATCAAAGATCAAAGCACTTCACTTAAAAGTTACAAAAACATTTCATCACTTCTGAAGCCCCCTCTTTCCTCTATCTCCATCTACAAGGACTAATCATCAAAAGTGGTATGAATTCATCAGCAGTTTCAGTCAACCTAAAACATACTTTAGCAAACTGTAAGTCTCCAAAAAATACTATCGAGCCCAGATTCTGTAGTGATCTGACCCAGAATCTCATTTCTGAGCTGCCTATTCTCAAATTTCTCAGCTCTCCACAGCTACCTTCACTCACCTAAGAGACTGATTCTGCAAACTTCGAATTTGTACATCTGCATACATCGAATTTGTATTGGAACTGGCTAGTTCCATAGTTTCTGCCAGAGGAGGACAAAGTATTACCAAAAGAACCTCTCTTAAGACTCACTTATTCTCAAGACTCTGAAGCAGCAGGGTGGTCTTCTACCATGAAAGGTTCACAACCAAATGGATTCATGTCAAAACTAAGTATTTGATGGCAAGTACTATGACAATGTAATAAGTCTTACACGCAAATATCGTACAACTAACACTGAAGTATTCAATAAATTAAAGTGATTGTAATTAAGGTGCTTTAAAGTGCCACACTTTCCTTGATGGCAATAAAAGCTTTTCCCATTTATCAATAGCATTTGCATAACTTTGCAATACAGCCTTTTCCTATCCAACTGCCTCTGACACGGTAGATGGGCATTGGGGTGAACATAACTTGTGGAAGAGTAAGTTTTTTAAGCATTATTAAGCAAAAAACGCTTCCTTTATAGCTTCAGTACTCAATTCTCAAAGCATCTGATAAGAACAATATTTCATGTTGTCAAAAGTTCTGGTAGATTTTGAAAATGAAATACGTTTCCAATAGCTGGCTCCATTCGGCTCCTGAAATGACTGGCCATGGCTTTACAGTCCTGTGGCCCAACATGAGGCTTCTGCAGGACAAAGAAAACCTTCTAATAACTAAATGCTGATATGATTACATAACTCCACCAAGAAAATGAAACTGGCTTCCAGCTTGGTAGAAATTCCTCACTGCAAAAACTGACATGAGGTACTCTGTTTACTCCCAAGCCATTTCTCAGAAGATCGCATCCTCTGCTCACAAACCAGTAAGTACTCCTGAGCAGGCCACAAGGTAGTTACAAACTACGTCAGTCAGGCATAAGACTTTTTTTTCTTCTTCTTCTTTTTTCCTCCTTAAAATCTTGCTACTCTGCAATGAGATCACCCTACTGTGAGTCACTAATCCACAGAGACAGCTTGTAACACACAATGAAAAGCAGAACCTTGCTCTCAAATCCCTGCTGTACTGGCGAAGAAGCATCAGGTGCTTCCAGACCTCTCATCGCCATACTACACATGCCTCTAAGCGCCTCGAGCACGTATCCACAGTGCCCTTGGACATACCATGAAGATCCTCAACATGGTCACTAGATGGATTTCATGATCCCAATCTAGAGTCAGACTTGAGCATTAAAATTCTCCTCTGGAGCCACCCCCAGCCACTTAGCACGGTTTGGACAAATTTAACTATTAGATGCTCACCACTGCAGTGCTCTGCCACAAAGAGCAAGTCCTTTCAGTAATCTTGTTTAAGCAGATTCAGAAGTACGTGTATCTTAAAAGAAATACCTCATCCATTTCTGCATAGGGGTAGGTGATGATGCTGGACGTCCACCTGTAAATCCTGAGCAGTTCTGGAATAGGACAGCAGCAACTTTTCCTCCAGTCTTATCTGCTAGAGCAGTTAGTGGCAAGATTACCTGCAACAAATCAGGCAGGCTCAGGCGCTAAAGAGAGAACACTACACAGATTAATCAAATAGATACACACTGGGAGAATGTCTCCAGTCTCATTTATTTTCATGTATAGAAAAGCACAGATATAAATCAGCAGAATATAAAGAAAATATTTCAAATATTTTCCAGTTGAAAATCCAAGGCTACAGAGAGCCCTCCTGGTACAGCTGGGATGACTTCCTATTTAGAGCACCAGGACCGCGCTGCATTTTGGGGCAATTCAGAGACGCTCCTTAAAACCTGAAGTCCAAGGCCCCATTTATTCCTGTTACCTTTTATTCTCACAGATTTGAACGATCTCATTTCTAAGTTTTGCCATTATCTCAGTAGTGCAAGATCAACCCTCTGTAAGACTGAGGATCGATGTGAAATGGTGAGACCAAGGAGAGTGAAAACAAAAGGAAAAGATAGGTAAGCACAAGCAGGAAGCATCCATTAAAAAGTGCCACTGTCATGAAAAGAAGGCACTTGAGTTAATTTATTTTGCAGTGTTGACTCTTCATTGAGACTTCAGAAAAATACTAATTAGCCTGGGTTCATATGGTCTTTTTTGTCCATTTTCTTATTTGGTGAATTCTTGTTCCCCTCAGGAAAGGGGGAATTTGCAAGTCATCAGGGTCAGGCAGGCCCCTCTCAGGGATGGATGGGCAGGAGGAGATAGACACTTCACAGTCAGCCTGATTTCTTTGGAAATCAAGGAGTACACACAGACAGAGAGGATTCAGGATGCCCCAGTAGAGACAGCAACCTCTTGAAAGTAAGTGGCATAGCCTCTGACATGGAGAAGTCATTGTTTTGGTTGTGGTTCCTGCTGCTGCTGCATGCTGGTGCCAGACAAGCCAACACAGAGCTTGCTTGTTGGGACTGCCAGGAGGAGTTAGATGAACAAGAAGCTGTGAACAGAAGGACAGGAGCAAGTGTCCAGCTGGCGAATTCTCTTCCAGGTTCCCTTGCATCGAGGGTTCCCTACTGCCTGCCAGTGCAATAGTTGATTCCTGAAACATAATCATAAAAGGGAGAAAGTTTATGTGCTGCACTGCCACTGCAGGGCAGTCACTCATACACCAACAGTACATTTACACCAGTAAATCCCATTTAGTTTGCTAACATCAATTTTCACTCTACAGATCCAATTCTGCCTTTCTACAGCTGTAAAGAAGCAGTAGACCCCCCCCATAGGGTTATAATAGTGTGAAGTAAAGCCACAATCAGTCAGGAACACCAGACTGGAAAAACCCAGAGCAGCACATACCGTAGATGTCAAGTCCAACAGGTTTCACAAAACATTCCCTCGAGGTGACCAGCATTGCAACAACTCACAAAGCACACCGACATCCCCATAACTCCTGTAGTGAAACACTGGACAGGTTGCAAAGTGTGCAAAACACCTCTTTCTCCATTTTTCTTTATAACACCATGCTCGTTCTCAGCAGGCAGAGCTCTATTGCCACCCACAGCCATCAAGACACTGAGTAAGTACCCAGCACGCAGTACACAGCACGTGTTGGTGCGAGCAGGCATAGGGCCACGAGCATGTCTGGATAACCATGACAGTGGAACACTTGCCAGAGCTTTTCTGCCTTCCTAAGAGCTACACACTAACACGGCTTCTGCGTGACTGAAGGTACCAGACCCACGAGTGTTGGAATAAGGTTACTCACAGCCTCTCAAGTAGAGGACAAAAAACCCCAACCAATCAACACCTCTTCTCCCAGGCAATCCATCAACACATTGTTCAGAAATGAACAGAGAAACATCCTATTAAAATAGCCAAGCAGATCCACTGATCATTTTTCACAATCAGCAGCTGCACAAGCTATGCTGGCCTAATGGCCACAGAAACTTAATTTCTGCTATAGCACTGTGTCCCTTCCAAGATTTTAGCATTTAGTGGTTTAAGGGAATTCCTCATATCAGTGTGTTCCAGCCCTGACCTTTGGAGAAGCACAAATACCACGTCTGGATCAACTCTTGTCCCATGCAGGGAGCTGCCCACAAAGGAACCCAACAAACCCCTGACTCTGGCTTGTTTTACAGTTCTCGTGGAAACTGGAATTATTGCTCTAGCTCCACAAAGATAACCCTGCCGTTGGTTTAATGAGATGTCATGCTCCAGAGCAGGGTTTATGCCTCACACGTCCTTGGAAAAGGCTCACCGTATTTTTCTTTCGTCTTGGGGTCATTTCAAAACACCAGAATGTGCCCAGGGAGGATTAAGACCCCAGATGAAGCAGGCTGTGCACAGAGCAGTCCCATACCCTTCAGAATTCTGGGCTGCAGCTGTACCTTTAAAAGGCTTTACTCCTTTAAACACATAAGCTAAACTTGCTTACTCACATCTTGTTGGTGGGGAAGGCAAATACTGACTTTGCTATAAATCAAGCCCATCCATCCTCTCTCTCCCTCTGCCCCATGAGCATGGGCATAAACTGCTGCAGCCTGGACGTTTATGTGCTACAACTGCCTCATCTTGCTCCAGATGATGAAAAGCAGCTGATCCTCCTGGACACAGGCTGAGTAACAATTTCACAGATGTCAAGTCTGTGCTTTATTTGTAGATCTTTCAGAAGAGGATCCAAAATTAACAGATCAATTTCCTGGCTTGATGCTCTGCCTTGTTTATCTCTTAACCTTCTAGAAGAAGCCAATGCAAGCTAGATTATCCTAGCTACCCTCACCTGATGGCCACAGATCTGGCCATAAATCAAGGACTTTGGAAAATCTCCTGAACTTGCATAACAGGGGTTAAAATGAACTAGCACCTTCTACAAAGTGGGAGACAGGTGGAAGGCACAGATAATAAGCATCTCTCTTTAACTTGAAGCATTTATAAGCCAGACTCCACTTAGACACAAGAAGATAATCAGGAAATACTCAAAGTATACCAGCATTGCTGAGTTTATTTTAAACTCTGTCAGATGTTTTCCTTCCTGAGAGTCACTCTTGGAACAATATCTCAGGGAACTGAACACTGGCACAAGCTGCCAAACTGACAGGGTGAGAAGCAAAGCGCAGGCACAGCGTGGGTGGGACAGCAGCAGCTGTGCACGTGTCCCTGCAGACTCGGCCAGCGGCCTCAGAGACCCGGGCCAGCACGCGATGACACAGGTCAGCCAGTGTAGCCGAGGTTACTGCAAACTGTCCACGTCTCCTGGCAGAGTTACACTGGCAAAAATTCAACGTGAGGGTGAGCTGAGTATACAGCCAGACTTGTGAGCAGATCCAGGCAAACTCAACACATGCTGCATCTTAGCATCAGCTTTGGCCTCCTACCATCCTCCTCCTCAAGGAAGCAGTTGCCTCCTCTTCTTCTTTCACCTTTCTTTACAAGCATCACATTTATGCCCTCTATATCTGGCCAGCAAATCCCAGCCTGAGGAGCTCACCATGTGGCCCCTCAGAACACTGCTCCCTTGCAAGACTGCATGCTCAGATATGCCACTTACTCTAATAGAAGGCAGAAGCCTTTTCACAGACATTTCCCTCATCCCACTCAATGGTTGTCCCCACCAACAATCCAATTTCTTCTCAGAGATCACGGAGGTCAGGTTTTTCCTCCATGCAACCTGGTAAAAAAAAGTGTATTATTTCTGGAAACAAGTAAGGGATACCTCTGTCCATATAAAGAACACTTATAGTAAATACTTGCACTTGAGATGTTGACATCAAGAAAATCAAGCCAGATACCCAGCCCTGGACAACAATCGTCTTGACCCACCAATGCAAGGTCAAATAGTGATAAGAACATTTAACCACGCCCTGAAGATTACCTATCTAGGGGATATGTGGGAGTTATTTAAAAGATCCATACGAAATGGATAAGAGAGGCTTCACACACACAGGATGAGGAAGCTGCAGACCAAAGACATCATTCATGTTCTACCTGCCAGTCACACATTCATCTCTGACAAAGCTGCCCTGTACTGCTGGTTCAAGGAGGCTTAAAGTGCATCTCCATTGCCTTTCACAGACAGGAGCTCTGTCTGCTGCTCAGACCAGTCCTGCCTGTCCTCCAAGCCTATGTTACTGTCCTGGCAATGAACCCACGTGGACACACAGAGTAGCTCAGTTTGGCACACACACACGGAGCTCATACATGCCTAGAAGATGTCACAGACATGACTTCATTTGACATTATAGGCAGCAACACTGGAGGTGTAAAAGCTCATGGTGTTAAAAGTTGTCTTCCTGCTTGCTCTCACATGCCTATAATGAAATGGACCCACCAGTTCATCTTACAGACCTCCAACAAGACTCAGGGAAAAATTTCTAGGCTCTGCTCAATTGGGATGGATTTAAAGCGTCTGCTGAGACGTGGGTTGAGTCCTGACTTCAGTGAACCACTCACCATTCAGCCCAACTCCATTAACATTACTCCTCTCTAGCCTTCAGCCTGCCAACACCTGACAGTATCATTCCTAAAGGACACAGTGCCATTTTCTTTGTGCTTCCATTCCACATACAGTGCTGCTCACCGGATCAGGCAAATGAAAATGCTCCTCTTTTTCCAGCCCAATGAGGAAATGAATTCCTGAATATAGTAGGGTTTTTTATATCGCTTAATCTGATGTTCCTGTCTGGCTCCAGGGTTTTAGTAAAATAACATTAGTGTAAACTTTCATGACCATTTACATGCTGAATGCAGGTAACAACTACTCCTGACCACACCAGTTAAGACTTTTTTCTTCTTTATCTAAAAGCTTTTGGAACCTTTGCACACAACAAGCTCAGACAGGGAAGGAAAAGACTCTAACATGACTTCCTCTTACTAAAAGTCAGAGAAAAACCCTGCCTAAAAGGCCATTATCAGCAGTCTTGATAGTGCTGTACATTGTGTGCTTGAGGCCTGACAATCCTCGTTTAGAGTTTCTAATTCAAATGAATGCACTTATTTCAACATTTATTTAAGTTCTAAAAATACCTCTGCACAGCACTGATGGGCAATGATTTTCTCAGGCAGGGCTGCTAACCAGTGCCACAGGATGCCTTAATAAACAAACAACGGGGTTAGGAGTATCAGGATAAAAGCAGTGCAGAAGCTGTGCCTCCAGTGACCATAGCAGAGCCTTGGGAGCCAGGACTTCTCTGCTGCTGGCTCTGCCACAGAGGTGTTTCACAGCTTTGAGCCATTCTCTTCATCTTTGCTGGAGTCTGCCCAATTTGTACAGCCTGGGTAGTCCCCATCGATCACCCCCAAAGCTTCTTCAGCTTTCCTGGGAAAGGATGCTAGAAGTGCAAAGGTTTAACAGTACTTCCATCCAATCTCAGGTGCCAGCACATACCCCAAGTCCCTAAGCCAGCTGCCACTCACCAGAAATACTCATAAAGGGTCACTTATAGAAACAAAATCCTCAGTGCTTAAAAAAACCCGTCAGAAATAGATCTGGTTTGATTTGACATCTGACTGGACCATTAACCTTCAAAGCATGGCTGGAGTGTCTTTAAAACAAAAAACCTCCACAACTGTGCCAACAAGTCAGCGAGATTTAGCAGACTATGTGCAGGTACTCCCACGCTTCAGTCCTGGCTCTGCCACTGGTTTAATACACGAGCTTCACCAGGTCATTTCTGCAAGAAACTCATGGTGTGCAACAAAGACCAGTTACTATACGTAGAGTGCTTCAGAGAGCTGTGTGCAGCGTATTATGAAACCGGGACAAGTAGATCAAGGGAGAAGAATGAAAAATTCAACATGAAAACAAAAGCTAAATCTCTTACTTTTTGCTTCCACTACCATCCCCGTAACAATGTAGACTCCTGGAGTCTAACGCTGGGTGCTGACACTCCACGCAGACGGTGTGGCCCTCTCTGAGATACTGCATCCAGTGAGTGTACGAGTGGTAGCTTTGCAAGCAGCCCGGCGTTATGGCCATAAGCTGGAATTCAACACAGTACCTGCAACCAAAATAACCCAGCAGTTAGCTCAATAACCAGATTAAAGCCCTCCATGGGACTGGAAGAGCCAGGCTAAACTGGGTGACCATAGATTGCTAATTAAGAAAAACAAAAAACAAAGAAAACCTCACATCAAAAAAATCCCCACTGATAAAAACCAGAAGATGTGATATATCTGCATTTTGACAAGGTTAAATTGGAAATAGAACTACTCTCGTAGTTTTATTCCCACACTACTACTGTTGTTTTCAATTGACATATCAAAAAATATCAAGTGTTACTGGCATCTGTTTTTACAAATAGAGACGTGGATTGGTCAAACATTTGACTAAAGCAAAAAAAGCATAACAGACAGGTCTTCTGCTTCCAGGTCCATTTGCTGAACCACGTTTTCTCTATCACCTACTCTCAGTTACTCATAACAGGTTCTGTAGAGCAACTTGTGACAGAAGCTAAGACTCACTCTGTGAAGGTTTTTCCTAAGAGACAGAGTGAGGTGGTCATATCTCAGCAGGAGGACTACCAGACTGACACAGCACATCTGCCCTGCTCAGACACTGTGCTTCTGATTTTAACCAAATCTGAGAGAAATGGCCAAAAGAACTGGCCTTGTTTGGAGGGGAAAACCAAGAAAATTCAGTAATAGTCTATAAACACAGCAGATAACTGTGTTCTAGTCTAGACTGGTTCTGTATCAGTCATCACGGGGATTTCCAATCACCATCAAGTAACACACTGAACTATGTGAGCAGTTTGCTTCCTTGTCATATCTAAGGGAAAGAGAGCAGGATAAATAAACATGTAACAGAGCTGTGCTCATGTTTTTTAATTCTACAGGGTGAAAGGCTCAACTAACGAGGAGTCCAAGGGAGGCTCAGGGTGAGCAAATGCTCTTTCCTTCAGATACTTAAGTGAGGTAGATGGATGCACCCAGGCACTAAGGAAATAACACGTACAACAGCATGTGGGGAAGTAAATCAACAAGAGCATGGCTGCTTCACACTGCAAGAGCAGCTCTGGGAAACTCCACACAGTGTTGACAGGAACAGCAGGTCTCAACAAGAGGCAAAGCACCGCGGACTGCAGTAAGAACCCCTGGGGAATAACTAGGTTGCAAAGCTCTGTACAAGGAGTTACAGGGTGGGAGATAACCTTTCCCACCAGCACTGTGTCACTACTATCAATGGCCTCAACCATGAAAGGACTGGGAAGGCTGACGGGAGCTGCCCTGTGTTTGAGGGACCAGCCCAGGGGCAGAGCAGCACACACAGAGGTGGCTGTGTCTCAGAAGGTGAAACGTAGCAGAGCTTTCTGCACAACCCTGCCTGGACCTGCACTGCAAAACACTGCTGCAGGAGAGAACGGGCAGCCAAGGGGGGCTGAAATGGGAGAGGGATGTGCTTCCCAAGCAACAGGAGAGCAAACTCTGCCCCCTGAGAATTTACCCCATTTACATTAAAAAGTGCAAACTGCACCAGATTCCGAATTGGGAAGAACTGAAGTTCATAGTCTTTGGCTTTTTGATCACACAACCTTAAAACACCAGCAATGTCATTGTAGTGGGTCTGGCTGAGCTGGTTTTCCCCATAGCAGCCCTCATGGTGCAGGGTTTTGTGCTGGGAGCTAGAAGGGTGTTGATAACACCCCCGTGTTGTGACTCCTGCTGAGCAGGGCTCACACAGCACCAAGGCTCTTCCCAACATCCCCCCTCAGTGGGATGGGGTGGGCAAGATCTTGGGAGGGGACACAACCAGGACAGCTGACCCGAACTGACCAAAGGGATATTCCAGACCATATGACGTCAGCTCAGCTATAAAGCCAGGGAGAAGGAGGAGGAGAGGGGCGGGCGTTCCGTTCTACTCCAGAGCAACTGCTACATGTCTCGGAGCCCTGCTTCCCAGGGAGTGGCCAAACATCGCCTCCTGATGGGAAGTAGAGAATAAATCTTTGTTTTCCTTTGCTTCCGCGCACGGATTTGCTTGGCTTTGCTTCTATTATTATTAAACTGCTTTTGTTTCTCATTTTTATCCCCTTTTTTTTGCTCTGCTGAGAAGGGAGAGGGGAAAAAGGGGGGATGATAGAGCAGCTTGGTGGGCACCTGGTGCTCAGCCAAGGTTAACCCACCACAGTCATGAACGAAGAGCTGTATTTCAGCTTACATCAAGGCACTCCCACCACCTTCAGATGCACTGCAGATACTGCTATCACTGAGGGGAGAGCAGCATCCTGCTCTGGTGAAAACTGCAGCCAGAGAGTCTTTGAAGGTGGACTATGACTGAGCCCCTGTGCTGAGCCTCCAACTTACCCTGCTCTTTCATTGCCATCAGCTGCAGCTCTTTTTTTCCTCGCTTTTCCAAACCCTCCTGTCGTTATTAATGCTGGGACTGTGTATACCAAAGAGAAAGAGTACATGGCGTAAGCGGCAATACTGCACTAAGGATGTTTACGTCTGCAAAACAGTAAAGGTGGGCCTTAAATGTCATATGGTTTTATCCTCAGCAGGAGACAAAAACTACTCTAACTTTGTATTTTCGTATTATGTGTGACCATGAACCATTTCACTGAAAAGAGAATATGTATTGCTGCCAGATTTTTGCATGAGCACAGTGAGCCTACTTATCAGGCTCATGCAAAAGACAGAGGGGGGAGGCAATATTCACTGAATGCCAACTCTCAACAGGTTTGAAGAGGTCAGTTGTAGCCAACATCCAGACTGGACAGATTTTTACTCCAAAATACAAGCAGTTCTTCTGAAAATCAGTACAGGTATATCATGAAAAGTTTATTTGAACAAAATGAAATCAGGCTTTTTCTCCAGAAACTAGCTGGAGGTGTCCCCTGCCTGCACTCTGCTCCAGCGCAGAGAAGTCATACCTTGCCTTTGATGGGTATTGCTGCTTCATGACATTTTGCAGATGACTCATAAAATTTAAAAAAATAGATATAAGAAAAAAAAAAAACAACCTGCTCAACAGCCACTTACGGAAGTTTTAAACAGGCATAAATCTACCAACTCTATCAAAGTGGCCAGAGATTTACACTTGTATAAGTGAGATCACAACAGGCCTGTAATATTTCACTTTTGAAACACAGCAGATGCCAGCAGACAGGAGGCACTACTTTCACGTACTGTCCCAGGAAGGATATTCCTAAGCCCCTGTGTGAAGACCTCAGCTCTCAATTACACCAGACATGCCCAGATCAAACATGCTAGTGGCTGAAAACAACTCTTTTCAATACAATAAAGACAGATCATCTCTGCTGACCCAAGGAAGAGTCCTCCCCCCAATTACCCAGACACTTACATTTGCAGCAGACTTACTCAGGGACTGTTTGCACTCTGTTCCTTGCTGAGTCCAGTACTCCACGCAGCCAGCCCTCTCTTCCAGAGCAGGGCATTCCTCTCCTCCGTTCCTGGGTTTCTGGATGACATGTCTCCTCCGCACACGATACGTTGTCTTGCAAGGCTCTGCACAGCCACTCCAGACACTCCACTGAGATACAACACAGGGGATAACTGCAGGAAGAGCAATAAATAGGGATGTGGAAGGTTACATAAATGATGCCAGTGATGTACCTTCTCCAGAAAAGACACTTTTTGGCGTAGCTCAGTACAACGTTCCTTATTTCACACCTGTCCCACAGTTGTGTTGGGCAGTTCCCAGTAGCTCTGCTCCCAGGAAATTACCTGCCTAGAAGCTCCAGCCATCCAGGATAGTCTGTATGGGGCCAGTCACCTCCCTCTCCTACACCACCACAAGCTTCCCCTGCAAACTAAAACCTGCACAGGATGAACTGAGAAAAGTTTTAAAACTAGACGAGGTCAAATTGAGTAACAGGGGAAGAGCAAGATAAAGAGCAGGAGAAAGGAGAGGGTGCTGTAGACACTTCACGTAGATAAGGCCTGAAATCTTACTGACTAGCCATGTGAGATGTCTCACAGCAAATGATGACCAGTCATGGAGTCTGGACCACCGCATGGCAGGCTGGAGTTAAGTTCAAGAATCAAAATTAAATACAATGGCTTCCACTCTGTGCATGTCAGAACCAATCCCAAAACATTCTGAGGATGACTCATTACTTTAAATTTTGGTAATGTAAGGAATGCTTCAAAAACCTCCACAACACTGAGCATCCCTACTTGCTCTCACATAGTATCCACAGCGCTAAACTCCTAAGATACGGCCTCCCTGCAGCTGAAGAAATGTCTTCCTTCAGCGTTCAACATCCCATCCATTCAGTCTGAAACACACTGGTACCATTTTCTATGTCACATATGCTCTCTTGTGCTCTCTTCCCCATGAGCATGCCCACAGTTGAGCTTCACAGGATTGAATCTTTGGAGTGAACTATCAAGAATAACACAGGAATCACTCGAGCACAAGAGCATTCGCCTGCTGGTCTCTCTCAAAGGCAACATGGAACCTGCCCGCGATACACCTGATCTGCTGTACTTAACCAACCTAACTATCAAGACAACAGCTTTGGAGAAAAAGACTTGCAGGTCAGCCAAGACTCATATCTTATTTTTTTCCCCACATATTCTCCGTTGGCTACAGTCCCTCTCCTTGCCTTTCTGTATCTTGTGACTGAGCTGGGCCCGTGTATGACAACACACCGCACCGGCACTCCTAAGGACTGCAGTCACACCAGTGAATATGTGTCTTATCAGGCTTCCTACCTCGGGGGTTCAGCCCCTGGGTGCCTCACACACACAGCGACTGGCTGAAGGCCAGCACACAGCACCTTACACACGCTAAGAGAAGGGCTACACTTGCAAGCTACCTTCTACCAAAGTCCCTGCGAGTACTCGAGAGGCAAACTACCCAAGGACAGAAACATTTGATCCGTGACACTGAACTCAAGCACAAGGTTCTGAATCTACCTCCACTACTAATCTGTTGCTCAGTTTAAAGATGTGGATGAGCCCATTAAAAACCATTAACTATGCTCAGCACCTTCCAGTAACAGACATTTGCACTCCAATTTACAAAGGCGTTCAAAAGGCTGAGTCCCACAGATTTCATTGGGACATAAGCTGCTAAATGCCATTGCTAAATCCCAGCCTTTCTGAGCAGCTCAAGCTTGATACTTCAATTTATTCCGCCAGGAACACAGATAACTCCCAATTACCACATTAACCTCATTTGAAACTGCCCTTGTCTTCAGAAACTTTAGGAAGATCTTTCAAATGCTATAGCTTTTCTTCTTTGTCTAAAGTCACCATAAACAGCTTTTTAAATCTATTCAAAGATTAGGAATTAAATCAATTAACTAAGTAATTGAGACATTTCATATGTGCAGCAAAGCACCACCAAAAAAAAGCCTGTGCATTGGATTGGGTCTTTCCAGCATTATAATCCTTTTGTGCATCTGATTTATTCAGAATATTCTGCTCTCTTCAGTTTTGTTTGGTGTCAGATATTAATGCCTTTGCCTTTTCGCTTTACAAGTCAGTTTGATAAAGTAGCTGTTTAGTGGTGGGAGAAAGAAAATTACTGGAAAAGGGCCAGGCTATGAAAGCAATACAAGCCAAAGTACGACGGGGTCCCTTACAGCCAGCACAAACAAATCAGAAGAAATAACGCAGTAATACCTCACCCTGCACAAACCCGGCTCTCCCGCCTGAGCTCCGTAAGCGGGATGCTGTTATTCCTCCGGTGAGCCACAGGATGGCACCGGGCTGGCAGAAGGGCTGCAGCCGAGACACCAGGACCGCCGCAAAGGTGCCCAGCACAGATGGGGAGCAGCCACAGCCCTTTGCTATCCCCTCACCATGCCTAACAAAGGTCTGCAAACACGTTTTTCTTATTACTCTTCTGTAATATGAAGAATATTTCCAGTGCAGTAAAGCACTGGCTCTGGCTGCCCAGGACAGTGGTGGAGTCCCCATCCCTGCGGGTGTTTAAGATGTGTAGATGTGGTGCTGAGGGACACGGGTTTGTGGTGACCTGGCAGTGCTGGGTTAACGGTTGGACTTGATGATCTTAAAGGTTTCTTCCAACCAAAACGATTCTATGAATAAGACACGAGGGGTTCCCATCTATCCCAGTTATCCCAGATGACTGCCAAGAACAGCAGGATTCAGGCACAACCGTGCCCAGACTTCAAAGGCACTGGGGCAGCCAGCACCAACAGACCCCTCACCTGACAGCCCAAAGAGCGGGACAGCCAAACGGCACCCTCCCTGCAGACCCGGGGCGCGCACGGAGGAAGGTTTGTGGGATCCCATGGGCAGCGCTTCCATGCTCACTGCTTTCTGCTGCACTTGGGAGCTGCTGGTCTGCAGACCTGCCAGCACGTCCTCATTCACAGGCATAGCTTGTTTAAATCATTCTGGAATGAACTTGTTTCCCACCCATTTTCCAGCTCTCACTTGAAAGGAAAAAGGCAATTAAATCACGGGAATGTCTGCCCATCTGCCTAGAGCAAAACTCTGCTGAGGCACAGCTAGGCAGGCTTTTTAAAAGAAGGCATGATGTGAGCGGTAAGCCTCCTTGAGGATGCCGTCCGTGGGAAAGGAATATGCACCACTAACTAAACTTCCCTCCTGAATTCACACCCGCGCTTCAGCGGCCATTTACGGCGGGAGTGCTGCCGTGCTCCCCGGCAGCTCGGCACTCCGCTGCCCCGACGCTGCGGTCCCGGCTCTCGCCGGGCCAAGTGCTGGAGCTGCGGCCACCGGCTGCGGCCGCCGATGCCTTTGCCAGAGAAGCGCGGCCGTCGGCA
>VZZY01023554.1:40016-69844 GCA_013400335.1 Eurystomus gularis
GGCGTCGCCGCCCCGGGCAGGCCCCGCTCCGCGCCCAGGACGCGGGTGGCGGTGGAGCAGCCACCCAGCCCTGACAGCGGCTTGCGGCAGCTTGTTCTTTACATAAAGAGCCTGTATTTTCCTGACGCTGCCCTCATGTTTCTTTACCTTAACCGTCATGGCATCTCACGGTGCCCGTGCATCCAACTGTTCCATTTCTACAGAGTTCTAATACTAAAGGGCATAATTTCTGCACTGACTGCTAGCACTTTAAGCGGCCAAATTATCGTAAAGATTATAATAAAAAACAAATTATAAAGGAGACCACTTTTTCTCCAGTTTTGACTCCAGCATACCTCAGGAGCCATTAAAAACCTGAAAGTACTTCATTCCCAGTACAGCAGCTTGTAACAGAGACGATCCAGCTGGCTATACTGCCTCTCTACAGAATTACTCTGAATTTTCTGCTTACTTTCAAAAGCAAGAAGCTTAAAGTGATTAGAGCCACTCCTGTGAATTATTTAGCTATTCAGTAGGAAGCTAAAGGCTTTCCTGTAACTTTTTATCAAACAGATTTGCTCTAAAATATTGATCACAACAGATGTTATACCTTGCTGAAAAGTGGCCTGGGATTTATAAAACCCGCCCACTGATTTTTTTGTGGCTGATTATGCTGTTGTACTCACAGTGGTTATGGGCAGAGTGTTCCCACTTCAGGGAGACTGCAGCAAAGATGCTTCTGGAAAAACAAAGTAACATTAGAGGACAGACTAACACCTTCATCATGTGCAATGCTGGAGGCATGGAAGCAAGAGAGATCTGGCACCACACCAGCTGAGGCATAACATGGTAAAATGTTCCAAAAAGATAAGAAATAAAAGGAACTTTAGCTTCTTTATCTGTCAATAGAGGTCTGTAGCAAAGGACAGATGTCTCATTTTCTTGGCAGTGGTCAGATATTGTCACCTTGGAAATCACATGTGTAACAAATCCTGTGATGGGCAAGGTGTAAAAAGGCCAGGAGAGGAAAGAGAATAGCACTAGAAATAAGAGGCCATGGGGTCTAGGAAGCAGGAATTTAATGATACCAGGTGTTAATGCCTGCCTCTGCCAATGAGTCACTATGTGACCAAGGGTAAATCATTTAATCAATGTATGTCTCATTCGTGATCTAGAACAGGAAGAACATTCAAAGGGAGATTGCATTACTCAGCTAATTAGTCAACACAAACCAGAGGCCTGAGCAGCTCTTGCACAATTAACTGAGGGGCAGTAACAGAGAACACTTCACAGGTGTTTCTTGTTTCCAGCACTGGTACTGCCATGCTCCAAGTCCCCCTGCCAACAGTTGTTGAGGTAGGAGGAACACCTTCACGTTATTCAAGACACGGAACTGACTGAATGAAAATTAGCTTTCGAAAGCAATGTGTCCACATAAGACTGCAATTCTGACTGACCCTGTGCTGTTAGGAAAATTGGATCTGGGTCCAGATATCTCAGTAGGGTTTATATGTGATTCACACCCACTTAAAGTTCTTGGGAACAAACTTTGTTGCTCACCTCACATTCCCAGTCTGAAAGCAGAAGGTCTTCCTTGTTCTGGTTTGCTACAGCTCTAGGGGATTTTTCAGGCTTTGGTTTTTTTTTCCCCCCCGACAGGCTCTAAAGCTAGCAATGTTAAAGAAGCCAAGGAAAACATGGCCTATGCCATGCTGGACCACATCAGCCCAACGACAGATTTCTTGCAAGACAGTTGCCAAGTCTCAAAGTGGAACTATTGGCCCTATGAGGAATATTGAAGTTATGCGCATGTGCTTTGTAAAAAGGAAATGTGGCTAGCCCATCTTACCAGGAGACATTCAGGAGCAGAACAGATTGCAAGGCTGTCCTTGGCAGCAGGGACTGTGTCTTCCAACCTACAGGGAACATCAAGGGGCAGCTCACTAGGGCAGGTGGAAATGCAGCTTTACCTGCTTGTTCAAACCCAGCTGCTTTCCTGCTTGGCCACACAGGGTTCCTGCTCTCTTGCTCATTGTTCTTCGCTTAATTAAACTGCACTGTGAAGGAGCTGCCACTGACCCAGTTCCCAGAGGCCCTCCTGCTCCCTGTGTTAGCTCTGAGGGGCAGGAGAATGTTGTGGATGGAAAGTCCCTTCCAAGGGACAAAGGGAAGCCTACTGTCACTTTCACTCTGGATAGTTAATCAGTGTCCCTACCTGCAACACTGGCTGGTCCACCCATCTGTGGAATGGGGAATGCTGTCCACTACCAGCCCCTTCTTAAACTTTACTTTGCCACAACTTTTCCCCCCACTCAAAAAACCCCACCAAAAACATAAAACCCAACTAAATAGATTATATAACCTAGACAGGATTTACCAGGTTTTTAAATAGGATTTATCCTATTCACAAGTGTTCACCTCTCTGCCTCATCACCTGATAATTTATACCTATATTGCAAATACGTTAGGATAGCAGTATTTTCTTTGTTCTGTGTTTGTACAGCCCCTTGCACTTTATGTCCCTTGTACAGTACTTGGATTCCTGTGCATTCCAGCAACAGGGAAACTAGCAGAGCTATTAGTATGCAGGACAAAAAAAAAAAAAAAAAAAAAAGTTCTGGTTTAGAGTGTCTGATTTTACTTTCCATTGTCACAGCCAAGTCTGTAAAAGCATAGGAGGAAAGTAGCCAACCAAATGATCTGATTTCTTGGAGCTGATTTCTCCAGATATGTCAAGGCCACAGGAGAGCTGGCTGATACCTCATTCAAACCCTTCTCCAAGGCTATCACAAGAGATGCGCTGCTTGTTCATTGTATTCCTCAAGGAGCACCACCAGTTCACATGAGCTTTCAGAACATGACGCAAATCAACAACAATGGCAATAATACTTATCCAACAAGAAGGCAAAGGTCAGTATTTTCCACCTACACTTTCCCTGTTGTGAACAGGTACTACCTTGAAAATCAATGTCTGCAGCAGAGTCTGTTCTGTAATCTGCTGCCTTTCCTATCTCACACCCAGAGCATGCAAGGTCACACTTTGCCAGACTTTGCTGGTGAGTGTTTTAGTGCACATGGTCCTAAACAGACCATGTCCTTCTGGGGATAGAGGAGGAATTCCAGCTGCACATAGCAGCTTTGCTGTCAGCTTTTAGTATCGCCAGGGAAGCAGAGAAACCCTCAGAAACTTTAGTGTTTTCAAATAAAAGCTGGGGCAAATGATCAAGCTTCCTACAACTAACTAATCAGACAGAACCAGCAAAATTCCAAAACTAGGAAACCCAGCAAGAGGCTGAGTCCTTTTGGGACAGCTGATAATCAGGGACTTTGCTCTAACCACGGACAGCAACTGCACAAATCAAAACTGAATGCCAACTTTTGCCACCCCTCCACCCTTTGGAAGCTGAGCTCCTAACTTGTAATTATATAAAAACTCCCCATCACTTTCTTCCTATCCCGTCATCCTGTATCTGGGGCTATCCCCCCTTCGTGAAATTATGCTTCAGCATCCTCTGAAACAGGCTGTTTCCTTTTCAGCAGTGTTTATATTAAGACACAAGCCCTCTGTTTCTTGCTCCTCTCAGGCTGCTGATCTGGCTAAGCAGCAGCATTTGCTTTTATGCCCTGACTGCCTGAACTGGAGACAAAGTACAGCAGAGGAGCAGACCACCAACATGAATTCAACGAGAGACTGAACTGCCCCACATTATATTCTTAAGTGACCTTTCCTTTCAAATTGTCTATTATTCTTGTGCCTGACTGATCAGGCAGAATAGGGGCAAGCTGGCCTCATGCCAAGGCCAAAGAAACTGCTGTGGTTTTACGTTCACAGCACTTATCTGATTCTGTAGTTTGCTGAATGCTTTCTCATCCCAGATCCTCCACTCTGTGTGGCAAATAGGAAAAAAGCCTCCCGCTTGGGAAAAGCGGGGAACACATGTAAGAAACACCTGGCTGTCTCTGAGGATTTACCCTGCCTAGCTGTCCCATTGAAGCCACCTGAGGTTTCATTCATGTGTTTAACTTCCTTCCCCATGTCCTGGCAGCAGGAACTCTTTGAAGCATCTCAGCCAGCCCTTCATTCTACCCTAGACCCTGAGGATGCTGCTGTCCTAGTCTTGCCAGCCCCAGCTCTCAACAAACAAGCTCAGTGCACACAGCTCTTTCCTAAGACAAGGTGTCCTTTGCACAAGCTAGTACAAAATGTCCTCTTACTCCTTCTCAGAGCTAATCTAACCATACCAGAGCAGAAACTGGGATTTGAGCTCAGACTGCTGCTGAGAAAAAGCTGAGTGTTTGTGCATTGGGTCAAAACAAAGACATGTCTCCCCCAGTAGCTGTCTTCAATAGTGGCTGATAGCAGATACCCAGGAGGGAATATAAGATAGGTTGAATGTAGAGTAGTATTTCCCCAGAATGCTCTCACACCCCTGGTAATTTCACCTCCAGGATTTCCTAATAGGTGGTGTCTACACCTCAGTCCATGTCTTACATAAATCCTCTCCCATCTCATTTTGAGCCCATGTAGACTTTCAGCACCCATAGTCTCCTATGGCAGAATGCCACATGACACAGGGCATGAAGTTGTTTTGAACCTACCATCAGCTAATTTAATTTGAATCCCTAGTTCTTGTACTGGAAGAGATGGGGAACAATCAATTCTCATACACTTCCTCAAGACCACTTGGGATTTTATAGATCTCCACTGAATTGTCCCTTAATCATGTCTCCTGCAGGCTGAAGAACCACACAGCCTGGAGTGGCCAGCAGTTTGAGTCAGGGAGAGATGCCACCATCCCAGACTCTGCCACAGCAGCTCCTCCATTGTGATCTCTGTCACAGTCACATTTCTAACATCCAGTTCATTGCCTGCTCACCTCACAGGTCCTGCCTCTCTCAAGCCCTTCTTTAGGTTCTCTAACCTTTGACAATAAAAGAAATTGCTGCTGTCGATGTGGCCTTGCTTTCCCATGCACCCCACTCACAGTATGAATTCATGCACTCAAGGCCAAGATGAAAACAAATTCACACAGGCAGATAACAAGCTCTTAGTGCTGAGAAAAAGAGTCTTATGTGTGAAAATATCCTAATGCAAGAATTAAGGTTTTTTGTTCTTTTGACAAACTCAGTAATAGTAAGACCTAGAGGAGTTAGCTGATTTACTTTCACACCTGCTCCTGCTTTCTTAAAAACGTCTGTCTGCCTGCTTACTCCAGGCACCCTGTGCAGAAAGCCATAATTAGAAAAGTGTTGGGGGGTCAGGAAAGGGAGGAAGACTAAACATTGAGTCTTAAAAAAGGCTTATTTGACAAAAGATTCAGGTGGAATTTTCTTTTAGCAAGACCAGTATGCAAAGAATACATCTACAGGGATTCTAACACTGCTTTACTAGGAGTTTCAAACTCTGCACTGTGATTCTCTCCTTCGCAGTGTCCTTTGAAATCTTAGAATAGAAGTGAAAAGATCTTTAAACATCACTCCCCTTCTGTATATATCAGCTTTTTTTTAGCAAACAGAGACATGGGAGAAGAGTTGATATTAAGTGAGGTTTTCCTGAAGAAAAATCTGAAGAAAAATCAGATTATGAGCCCGTGTATTTGAGATTCTTCTGTCTTTTGCCAGAGTAGAGGAGGAACATTGAACCAAATAGTCCTGAACTTCAGCTGCAGACAAAGCCCACCCAGGAACAGTCCTGTACTTTGGCAAAGGGATGGGATCTCATTAAGACTGAAGGAGGGAGTTTTGGCCAGCACACCAGAACTGGACTGTTGACCCAGGGACCAAAAAGCATCTCATCCAGAAAAAAAAAAAAAAAATTCCTTTCTTGTTAGACCTGGACCTTTCTGCATGTGCTCAGGAGGCCAGCAACTGCTGCACACATCTTCAGACGTGCCTTTGCCACCCGTGTAAAACTCACCCTCAGCTAGCTGCAAAGATGATAACCACATCAGCTTCCCAGACCGAGTGTATAGAGGGCACAGCAAAGAGCAGCAGTTCTTCTCCAGAGCCCTAATGTATGACCAGCTAGGTCCAAAGCATCTGCTGTTTTTCAGTTCACCAGTTCTGTCCTCAAGAGACAGACTCTCAAGACAATCCACACCACAGCAGAGCAAACATCTTCTTGGATTTAAGCCCCAAAAGCATTCACCCTTGATGAAGGCTTCATCTCAACACGACAAGACTAGTGTCTTCAGCAGACTCCAACATATAGAAAGTGTGATCTTCTTATTCTGTCTTCTCCCCTCTCATATATAAGACCGTGGGGCAAGTCAGGCTAAAGGAGAAGAAGGGAAGTCCCACTACTCCTTTCATTCAGACGTGGCCATAGGCACAGAGAACACTGGTATTAGCCTTCTCTCTTCTGCCAAAGCCACTACACAACCCCATCACGTAGTGCCTCTCCAGAGAGAGCAGGGCTATGACTCACCCCAGGGCATGAAGGAAACAAACTTGTTGTCATTAAAAAGCTATTAGGTTTAATGAAAGCTGGAGAAGGTTCAAAGTGGCCAGAAGTCTTATTTAGAAAATAGGAAAGACAAATACTTTAATAAAAAGCTTTTAGTGGTTTTCTCTCTGGGTCTTTTGCTTTCCCAAAGAAAAGGAAAGGAAACCAGCCAACTTTTCTGAACCTGGTACTCTCCATGTTTGGTTTTTTTTTTCTCTTCTTTTCCTAAAAGAAAATAGAGGAACAATTTGTTGAGTCTGAGCCATGAGGGGACCCTATGAACAAGGGAAGCCATATTCCTTCCCCAAAGTAGAAGAAAAGCTTTGAACAGGTTTGCGTGCAAGTCCAACCTGGAAGTTTCTGCTAGTCTGTGAAGGCCCAGGATGACACCTGACTCTACAAAGCATTACTGGGACTCTTTTAAATCCAGAATAACCCCATAACAAGGCACACTCTCTAACAGAAGGAACACAATGCCTAAAATCCTCTAGCTACGTGACCATCTCCCACATTAAATCAAAAGCAGTGCCTCACTTTTCAGATTCCTTCCAAAGTAGCTCCATTCTTATGCTTTCACCAGCTGCCTCCACAGACAACTGCCTCCTCCTTCAGCCCTTGCCCCTTGCCATCCTCCTCCAGCCCCCACCACGCTGTGAGACAGTTCCAGGAGTGTCAGGCAGCAGCAATCCCTCCCTTCGCTGACTCCGGCTGCAGCTCAGTGCCTCTCGCTTTGATAGCCTGCGGGATTTTGCTGCTGGTGTTTAAGGATGGAAGAGGTCATCAGGGACCTGTATAATACAGCCAGGGACTTCTCTGAGTAGGTACTTCCTCACTCCAAAGAACCTGTGGCTCATCTAGATGAAACTTACTGTCTTCTTTAGCACAGACCATATCACTCCCTTCCTGTGAGGAATCTCCAAGTGTGTGTGAGATGCTATAGAAGAAACAAGCAGTGCACACATACCCCAGGAACAGCAGCCCAGTTCACATCCCACAAGATCAATCTTCCCAGATTGTCCTGTCTTACATAAGTCATTCACTTTGGCTAACATGTTCTCAACATAAGAGCCTGGGACTCCAGGCCATTTCTCCTTCTCTTTATTCACAAGGCAACAATTGCAACCTGACATATGCCAGAATACAGGCCCCTTAATTTTTTCACAATCTGATAAAATTAAGATGAAATAGTTAAAACATCTTCATTTTCTGTGACTGATAAATCTAATAGAAACATAAAAGGATTTTTTTTTACAATAGTTTTCCTAAAAGAAACAATAAAAATGGATATTGTCCTCCCATACAGCATGAGACTCAGGATAAGTGAATCCACCCACAGCTAAAGAAAACCCCATTTATTTATTTACTGAATTGTCAAGTCAGTTGAGCTGTTTTATGAATCAGCAATTACAAATGGCTCATATGCAAGTTGCAGCATCGTGCTCCAGAGTGACCCTGCACAACACAGGAACAGTTGAAGAAGTTGTCCCGAAGACTATTTCCAATGCAGTTATCATCCAGGCCACGCATTTTTCACTCCGCTAAATCTCTCCCCAGATGTTAGGAAGAAAAGCGAAGATGCTTAAACAGGACACTGAGGTGTCTCTCTAAATTCAGTAGCATGCTTATATATGGTACTTGAAATATTACACTGCACATAGACATAACTGTTCTGACTAACCAGGCTCTGCAATGACCTATACAAGCTGCAGAAGAAAGCAGCTATACTTACTATAACTGGTCCTGTTTATACAGTGCCATTTGATTAAACATCCTAAGAAACCTTGACTTTAAACAAATCTCTCCAGTAAGCTGAGCACACATTAGTATTTGACTGAGATAAGTGAAATCTGAAAGACAGTTGGTTTAGTACCAATGTGTGTTTCAGAAATTTAAATTGCCCAGTTGGAAAACAGGTTGAATATTGCCAGCATTAACTAAGATTTTTGCTGACACTGCTAACTACACCAACAGAAAAAAACAACTGATTTCTGATTACACTGCCTGTATCGCTGCGGTCCAGGTGCTGCCTAAATCACAGTGTTGTGCTGATTCAGCCATCATCATTTTATGCTGCCATCAGTTGCCTGATCACACAGGCCAACACTGAACTCAGCAACATTACCTCAAAAGTCTTCTTTCAAACAGTCCTGCCATAGTTTCCTGTGGGCCCAGCTCCTCCACTGCCCACTGTGGTGCCAGCATCACCTGCTGGACACAAGGGACAGAGCTGGCTCCTCAGTGGCCCTTCACATGGAAGGACACCACTGAGAGAGCGCAGCAAGATGCAACCAGCCCCAACAGGAAGCTCCTCCAACTGCTTTGCTCCTGGTTAGTATAATCCTGGCCTCACCCACAACCCCAACCACAACCACCTGGGTGAGGGCAGAGACACAAGTGGGCCAGGTTCTGCCTCTGGAACGTGAAGCCAATAAGAAAAACAAAACATTCTGCTAGCTTGTGACTCATTCACAGGTCAAATCCAGCTCAGGGTCCACAACTCAGGCCCCAGCACTTCACACAGTCACAATGACTTTGTTTTATACATGTCAAACTGTCAAGAAGGCAAAGAGGCCAGAGGACAGACCCCAGTTTAATCTCTGCTGTGCAGAGTTCCTGGAGTCCACAAAGCAGAAGACTCCTGGTTTGATCCACACCTCTGCCTGCCAGACATAATCTGAGTCCATGGCATCTCATGGATGCAATGAGTCAGACACAACTGGTGCAATCTGCCGACCAGGTGGCATGGAAATTACTGTTTCAATGTTCTTAGCAATGCCTGATCCTGATGGGTCCTGTCTACCAAACAGACCTCATTAGTGCTAGCAGTTCCCCATCTTTTCACTTGACCAAGCATTTGTAGGACTAGACCCAGAACAAATGAGTCCTAATTTCTGGGCCCCTGCTCAGCTTTCGTGCCACGCTGCCTCTTGAAATGTACCCAGTTCCCCTTGTTTTAACAGGAAAAAGGTAGCAAATTGACCCTTGGAAATTAATAAAGTTAGAGATAATCTACAAAGAAGCAGATGTTTATTTGCAATAGAGTACCACTTCAGGATGAAAACAGAGGCCTCATCTACACTGAATATATTTCTACAAGAGATTCAAGGCCACCCATCTGCACAAATTCAGTCTCTGCGGATGATAGCTAAACACTTCACAAAACATTAAGAAGCAGCACAGAAAAATGACGCAAAATAGAGTTAAAAACAAAAGCATTGACAGAAGTCAACTGTCAGCAGAGAGGGTCCTTTTTGTGACTGGCATTTCTGAGCACAACTACGAAGCAGCATTCAGTAAGAGCAGGGATGAAAACAAACAGAACCTGTAATGCTACCTCACCTATTTAAAGCTTTATTCAATTTATACAATTCACATGACAGAAATGGTCACATTTATTTTCTTAAATGAGAGCAGAAGCTGTCACAGGAAGGCACGGACCAGTCAAGCATTCATGTTCCTTATGCAAAACAAAGTCACCAATGCACAGGGTGCTCTGCACTTTGCAATTTAATAAATGCAAAGAGAAAGAGATTTGGCTTTATTTTACTTGGAATAAGGTGCACTGATTTTTTTTTCCTCTTCTCTAGAAATTAACTTTTTTACAATTCCAACATTATTTCAGCTATACCCAGGTTTGAATTATAGAACTCTGGGAGAAACTTAATTTACCTCCTCAAAGCACATTCCTCTTTTCAATACCCAGGCTCCCACTCAGATCCATTGAAAATGATGCCATAAATTACAGCATGAAGAAAAATCTTGTAAACAACAAGATAAAGAAATTAACTGTATGAGGAAAACATTTTTTTCCCTTCACTATTAAGGTGCGTTTTATATAAACAAGCTGTAAAACTCCACCAAGGTATTTCCAACAGAATTTAATTTTCATTGCTAAGAAACTTGCTGTATTTTTCTTACAGTAACTGTAGGAAGAAGCATATTAAAGACTCCCTTGTGGCTTGTGGAAAGATATAGGGTAGAAAAAGTTTGATCTAAAAGAATTCAGGAGATGGAGATATTTCTAGACAGCGTGTTCAGAAGACTGCAGTGTGGGAGTCCTTTATTTCTTATCACTAAGGACAGTTGCATGAAAACAGGAGTTAGTCCTGTTATTCTCATATCAGAAGGTGAATTCTTTTGTTGATTAAAATCACAATTAGTCACCATGGAAGTTTTAACAGTGACACAAGCAGGGGATGCCAAGATTTGGGGAGAAGGGGTTAACTGCACCTTCCCTTTTTTTATTTTTCTGAACTGTTTTTGCCCTGGGACCTCACAACAAGTTTACACAGGCAGACTACCAAGTCCAACTCTCTGGGTCTTCTAGTAGGACCTGCCCTTTAGTCTGTTGCCTGCAGGTTATGGGCCAAGAGTCCCTACATAGTTCCTAGCAATTTTTGACAAGTTAGATTAATTGTGCTATGGATGGTAAAGGAATGCATTTTGCTGAAAGACCAGAGCTACCTACAGACCTCACAGCTGTTGTTCAATAGCTGTACCAGATCACAGAGAACACACAGAGAAACAAAAGCTTTTTTTGTTTCTTTTCCCAAAACTGTATTTCTGTGGACCTATGTGACCCTGCCAAGTTGCTTTAAAAATGAATAGAAGTGCTGTACATTTCTGTTCCATCTGCAGCATAGCATTGCTATCAACACCGTCTGACTTAAAGAAAACCATCAGGAGTAGACATCTAGATGACAGAAGAGGTCACTAGACTTTAAATAATGACATTCTGAAGGGACTTTTAATAACATTCCTATTGAGTCCAAGAAATTGGTGTTATAAGCCCAAATCACCTTAACACTGTCTCTTAATATTCCTCTTATATCTCTGCTAATGAAAACAATGCTTAATAGCATTCAACATTGCCAAAGGAAAGTGAGCCACAAAAGCAGCTCACAAGCACCACAAATCTAAATCTTGAAGAAATTTCCACATGTGAAATTCAGATTTCAAAAATTATAATACTGTCTTGAACCCACAGTGATACTCAATGCTTTGTAAAGGCTGAAAAATGATCCACAATGTCTTTTCCAATGCCTGGCCCCATCCATGCAGCCAGCTTGTAGCTGCTGGACAGTGTCATATACCAATTCCCTTGCTGAAGAGGCTGGCCGTGGTGATGAAAATCACAACCAGCAGCACAAAACATATCACCCTCATGACACAACAACAGCTGTTGTGAAGCACGTGTGCAGGGTACAGGTTTAGATAAGCTAGCAACCAACAAGAGACGCACATTTCTGTTAGCACCTTTGGGAACCACCTTTTTCCCAGGCAGTCTTCCCAAGCCCTACTAAGGCATTTCCACAGCAATATAAATTGCTGATTAACAAAACTTCTCAGGCACTTCCAGTCCTCCTCTGTAGATTTCCAATAAAATTGCACCTATAAATATCCTGCTGTAAAGAAGTGACAGTGAATACTCAAAGTCTGCTTTGAACTGCTGGTGTCAAGGCCTTGATCCACATCTGCTGAAAAATGGAGTCTCTCTCAAGACAGACCTTCTCCCATGAGTGCTGTATCTTAGGGGGAAAATAAGTTTTTATCTCCTCATGGTAGAGAAAATTCTTGCAAACATGAATGGAGACTAAGCCAGTGTAACGTGTAACAACTACAGCAACAGTCTTGTGAACCTGCAGATGGTTTACAACCGCTTGCGTGAGATAGCAACCACCTTTCTTCATCAGCAGGCCATTAAATTCTCCAACTGGATTTAGGAAAATTGGTGAGGGTAAGACAATGTCTACCACCACTGCAGCTGTGCAGTACAAAGAAAGTGCACATACTCCCAGCTGCTAAACAAGGGCAGAGGTAGAGCTTAGTATTTCTCCTCGCTGAGAACTGGTATCCAGAAGTTGGCTGCTGCCTACAGGCCAGGCTCTATTCTGGAGCAATATGCAAGCATTCCATTATCTGTAGGAGGATCAAAAGCACAAGCCTCACCCTTTCAATTAAGCAGCATCCCTGAACCAGAAGCAATATGCTGTTGAAGACATTGCGGCCACCCACAGCGGGAAATGCAAGCATGTGTGGAGCAGAAAGCCTGTGTGCTGCTCCGGGCCAGCCCCTGGGTGCTGACATACCACCCCATCTTCACAGAGCAGCTTTCGAGAACGGGCTTCAGGGAATCCATCTGGGCAAGCAGCACGACCTGGGGCTGCATCTGCTCACCTACTGCCCTCATGCACCAGCTGAGCCTCCTCAGCTCATTTGAAGGACACCTGCCACCCTGTCAGACATGGAGAATGTGGCTCACTTTGTCATGCAGTCAATGCTGAGACTGCATCTCTAAAAGTGTCTCTGGCCTTGGACATCCTCACTGAGGAAGGTTATGTGAACCCGAGGGAATGTGTGCAAAGTAGATAAATGAGGACAGCCCCTGGCTTTAGTATTTGCTTTAAGAAAAGACTAAGGAAGTCAAGCTTACTCTCAGCACTAGAGGGAAGACTTCAAGGTGAGCCAACCACAGCATTCAGAACTGAACAGAGCAAGTGACAGGCACAGTGAAGTGCAGACTATCCATCCAGTGGACATTTTCCTGAATATAACACTAAAGAAATCAGCCAGATTGTCAGGTAGCACACACAGAAATGGTCCCACACCTGTTTCTATGAACCCAAATCAATCTTAGGGAATAGAATGGAATCGCTTTGATTTACACTATGAACATGGTCTAGCACAAAGAATATTTTTAGCCATCACTAAGACAACTCTGTTACTATGTGCAAGCTGCCAGAGGTTTCCCATCCACATTATAAAAGACTTGAGCCCATTGCAGTCACTGGAAGGCCTGCAGCAGGGGCTACATCCAGTCCTTGCTGGCTTCACACTGGCACTGAGCAGAGAAGGTGAAGAAGATAATTTCTTCAGATCCCTGAGTACCTGTTTCTGTAAATGTGAAGACAATCATCTCCAGCACTTTTTCTCCAGAGTTTACTAGAGACTACCAGTCTCTAGTAGGTATCATGAGGCAAAGGGGAGATTTTGGTGGTATGTGCTGGGAATCTCAGTGGAAAGCTAGAGCTCTCGCTATCCCCTCTCTGTTCAGCCTATTCAGAGAGCATGAGTCCTCCACACAGTGAGCTGAACCTGAGCATCAGCCTGAGCAAGAAAAGTCACAGCAGGGAGCAGAGGGACATAAATCGCAGTGTTCTGCAAGATGAAGGCTGCCTAGAAGACAGGCAGTGCAGTGCCAAAGGGCCTCAGCCCTGTCTGCACCCTGTGCCCAACACCTGGATGGGACAGTGCCTGGGAGCCCCAGGTGCTGCAACAAACTAGCAGCTCCCACAGCACTGAAAAAGAGACCTGAGCTGAACCAAGACACTTGGCCTCATACCACCAGTACAAGGGATCTAGAGAAAGGGTGGAAGAGAAATAGAAGTCTCTATGTGCAGAACATGTCTTTAAAACACTAACTTCTGTAGGAGAAAGAAACCCTCTGCTTCAAAAAAGGTCTTCCCTTTACTGCCTGTGGGGCAGTCTGAGTGTCCTGAAATCTGGATTTTTCCTGGGTGACCACAAAACCAAGTTTTGCTTAATTGCTGCACATGATAGCATCCAGCCTGTCAACGCAGCTGATGTGTCAGATAGTCTATCACTGCGCAGAGACAGAGGCAGAGGAAATAATGCAAAGGGTAGAAGCAGCTATGAGCAAATGGCTTGTGCTATTCCATAAAGCTAATGCAACCACTTCAGAGATGGGTCTAAAAAGAATATAATCATCACCATGCAGTCAAAAAGATGCCTGGGTCTTTGAGAATATAAATGTTAAACCTCTCACTGTGTATGAAAACATGTCTATTAAAAGCAGCCTCAGACAGAGCAATAATCTGTGCTATTTTCCTCTCAAATGCTCATGGCACCAAGAAGCAGAGCTCTTTGAGAAAAGTAAACATACCAGCCTAGTGAGTGACTCCAGATTTCAGTTTTAGAAAGTTACAAAAGTACACACGGCATCGTCTGTTCCCGCTATCCTTGACAGGGCAATTCTGCCTTCATCCTCACTGCCCTGTCCAGACACTTCAGAGCTCCTAGTAGGTAGCTCTCTGTGCAGAGAAAAAGCTGTAAGTCAGCCTTTGTCTGAAACACACCTCCCAGGCTTCATCTCCTCATTCGAAACATCCAGATACAGTCGGAGTTGACCCATGCCTGCAGAAGTCAGGCAAGCAATGGGGCAACAAATGCCAAGGGCAGCAAATTGCTTTTAATTCAGTGTTAAACCTGTCCATTCCTCCCACCCCCCACCCCATCTTTTATCAAAGAGATACATGAAGATATTTTTTAATTGGGCGATCTTACCTCCATACTTGGTATAGACAATAAAGTTTGTTTGATGGCTTCTCTATTAACCAGGAAGCCTACTTCATTACTTGGCTGTCACACAGTTGTACCAGGAAGTCCACTGCAGCTCAAGTTTTTTAATAGCTTCTTCTGCTTACACTCAGGAAAATTACCTAAGCTCAGAACATATCATATTGCTGAGAGCCCACAGCTGGCCCCAGCCAAGTTCATCCAGCTTTCCATTACCAACAGTGTTTGGACAAGCAGCAGAAGGTAGGATATTCCCTGTAATATTAAGAAAAAAAAAAGTTATGATACTAAAGAACATGACCCTCAGCTTCTGGTTGCCAGCTGTGCTTACCATATCTCCTCATTTTCCTGAAAGTCTGTCCAGACTTTTGGTAAGAACAGCCACAATCACATTTTTTAGTGTGGTATGTGGGATTTGGAGCAAAGGTGTAGAAAGAGTGCCAGAGGATGCTCTCTAGACCCAAACTAGTTTCCAGAAAAAACATCATACAGACAGATGTAAAATGAAGCCACACCTATGTTTGCAAGTCATACCAGAAACTCCAGCAGATGAAAGTTTTGAAGCAAAGGCCTATCCGTACAGAAGACCTCCGCCATCCCTACTCCTCCAAATAAAAGCCTCTGGCAAGTTTAGATGTTACTTTTAGGGCTTGTCTCCACTTTGTCACATTTCTTGTTCTTACAGGTAAGCTAATGACCACTGGTCCAGAGGTATATTACAGCACACTGCTATAGTGACAAAGTAAAAGCATCCTGGTTATGTACACACAGAACAACTCCCAACAAATGGACAGTTTGATGTAGAAGCTTCATCTGGCCCTTACTAAGCTTTGGGCAGCACATGCACAGAGCACCCCCTGCAGCTGCCAGGTCAGAGAAGATCTCCAGACTCAGCTCTTCATATGCAGTTCAGTTCCTTCATCTAACTAGCCCCTGCACCAGACTAGAGAACATTGACAGGTTGCCTACAGTGGATCAGACAGTTTTGTCTTGCATCCCTATGCATAGGTGCAATCGCAGCAGTGCTTCAATCCTGACCTGAGCAACTTTTCTTGGAGCGGCAATAAAACATGCAAAAACCTTGTTCCAGCTACATCTGACCTCACAGCTCCCACTGGAGAGCCAGCACTCACCACTCCAGAGAGTATGCTTGCGGGTAGGTATGCTCATTAGATTATGAAATGATATTAGCAGCAGTTCTAATCCCTCAATATGTTGTTTCAAGAGATTATGCTGCTTATATTAATTGAATGAAAAAAATCTCTAGAATGCTGATTAATAGCTATTTTTCCATCGTTGCTGTTTCCTACTAAACATACACGCCAAAGGCCACTATCAGCTCAGATACCAAATCCCCTCCCATAACCACTGAAACTGTTGTTGTATTTCTTTTTTATTTGTTTATAATATATATTATATATAATAATATAATTATAATGTTAAATTTATGAATTTAAGTAGCAGAAATACCCTATAAACTTGTAGTTGCTGTAAATAACTTCTACTCCATTAGAGTATTAATTAGGCTGTTGCTATCAGGCAGTGAAAATAACACAGCAATACTTCAAATGCTGCAGGACGTCACTCAACCATTTCCTGAGCCTGTTATCCATGCTTCACTCTTGCCCTTCAGCTCCTTCAAGCTGAATTGTCACCATTAGGCTGGCTCACTCACGTTGGGCTAGCTTGCTCGCTGCAGTCCCCGCACACGCAGCCAGCTGCTTTCAGGCAGCAGCCCCTTGGTTGGTATTTAGCATGTATGACCCATCAGTTACAGGCCCAGAACCAGCAACACAGGAACCTCCAACAGCTGCCAGGTGGCCCTGCTCCTCAGGAACCTAATGAGGCTGCAGGGAGATTGGTCTTTAACCCCATCCCCAATACACAAGCCTGCTGTGCTACTTCCCAACACAGCACATGGGGAAGAGCTAGGTCCATCATTAGGCCTGGGGTTTGAAGCTGAACCTGCTGTCTGAGACACTGCAGGTTAACATATATCCCGGTTCTTCACATCGGCTTGATCTGAAGGGGCAATTTACTTCATTTGCATTGCCAGTGGGGTGTACAAATGCTACCAGACCAGGACCTGCATGAGACATCTGCCAAGGCCTGTTGGATCGTGCATCATGCAGACATCTCTCCTGACTGCCAGGCTAATGGGCACAGCAGATGGAGAATGCCTTCTCCCTCCCTGCAGAACAGCCTTGCCACCACTCAACCCCTCTATGTGTGCAGACATTGTGCAGCACAGGTGCATTGACACAACCTTTTCACCCCTGCTGAGGCCAGATGTCTTACAGTCAATCGATCTGGAAAATGGAAGTCAGAGGTACAGGAAACAATCTTAGGAATCTTGGCTAACTCTCCAGCATTAGGAAATTAGGCATTACAAAAGCCTTCAATTTCCTCTTGTTTAGTGGTTCCCTACTTCACCACCTATGTGCAATTCGTATTTCATTCTCCTGCTCTGCAAACCTGGAAGCTTGCCAAACAGCATCCAGGGCAAGGCTGCAGGATCTGAATGAACATCTGTCACTAAGTCTCTCTAGCCAGAAGCACAGTCATTCTGGCGAGCTGAACACACTGCAAGAGGGAAATGTCCAAATCCTCACAGAAGCTGACATCAGCTTCCCTTCCTTCCCAGACTACTGTCACTTTTCTATAAGACTCATGTATGGAGGAATTTGCAAAGCCAGTGACTTACCTGGGAATATGCTAATCTACACCTTTTACCAGGGCAGCTAGAAATCCCCACTGAATGATATTCTACACCAGCTGCTTTCCACACAGGACCTAAAGAAGAGCCCTCTTCCAGACTGAGGCAAAGTGCAGACTATGTCTCTCCCTTTGGTCCAGAAGACCTGTTGTCAATCTTTCTTTAGCACCTGGCTACACAAAAGTGTGCCCTAGTGATGCTTCCTGCAGCACAGTAGCAGCCGTGAGTCTTAGCAAAGCATTTGCATTGCCAGTGGGGTGTACAAATGCTACCAGACCAGGACCTGCATGAGACATCTGCAGGGTATGTGAAGCTGTATTGCCACGAGACCATGGCCCTTTCTCCTAGCTTGAGCCAGCAGGCAGCTCCGTGTAAGCAATCACTACACAGAAGTACTGTTGCCATCCTACTCCCAAAAACAATTAGGACATCCAGAAATTGGCTGTGAAAGGTGTGTAAAGAGAATTTCTGTTACCAACTAATTCACCCAGTATTCAGATTTTATTAAAAATAGGCTGTAAACAGTAGAGAAATGCACACTGCGCTTCAGCAGCCAAAATGCCCCTTCCCCATTTTACAGGCTGCCAATGATACATTACTAAGCTTTCTGGATGACAGGGGAGAGCCAAGACTTGAATCTCCCCTCTCCTTACACAGAAGGCTATCCTCCCATACTTGACAACTGCTCTCTAAAGAGAGGCTTCTTACTTTTAATGACTGTGGTAGGATAACAGTAGCTGTCAGGTGGTGAACGCAGCCCTTGCAAGCAAAAGCATCCAATTACATTAAACATGCAGCAAGTTCCAGAATCCACTAAATGCCTCATATCAAGGGAAGGAAAAATATAACACCCTCCGTCTGTCAGTTGGCAGGACACCAATTTATCACTCCTGGTAGCTCTGAGAAAAGACCAGAGCTGGGCACGGTGATGCAAATGCTGTAGCTTGGAGAAGGGACCACAGGCAGCAGCATGGAGAGGGACATCGTTAGCAGAAGAGAGCTCTCTGCCACTACACTGAAATCACAGCAGGTCCCAGGACAACTTCTGACAAATCTCAACCTGTCAAGAAGACAGCCAACATTTTGTCCACTCTACTACAAACAGCAAATATATAGCTTTCAAATTGCCCCCCCAAAACTATTAGACAATTTTGTAAACACCAAAAACTTCTTCACTGCCAGGCACTCCAAATAGGATGTGCTCTTAAAACTGCTCTGTGGGAGCTTTTAGAATAGTGCTTGATAAAAGCCTGGGGAAGCTGGCAGAGCAGAGAGTACCAGTGTAACATATTTGGTCAGCTCTGCCAGTTTCACCATCTGACACAGACCACTCATACTTCTTTTGATTTCAAGAGTGCCATATAGAAAGGTCACATTTACACTCTTCATAGACACAGGCTACCAAGGAGACTTCAGCCTCCTTGGAGATACAACAGCTGCACAACAGGCACCTGAACAGCAGCACAAGGCTGTATCTAAATGAAGGCAGTGACAATGGCTGCTTATCCAATGCAGTAAAGTTCCATCAAGCACATTTTCTAGAGCATTAGTGAAATCCTAATCAAACAGCCAAGTTTTCAGAAGATGACACATCATGGATCTTCTACTTAAAAAAAAAAAAAACAAAGGAAGAAAAAAGCCACCAAATGCAATCCCTCTCTTGAAAACAGACACATTGCTGGAAGCTGACTTTCATCCACACTTCTCCAAAACTCCAAAGCATTGAGAACTGACCACTCAGAGGGAAGAAAAAAAAGAAAAAAAGATCAAGAACAACAGCTCCCTGACTCTGTAAAAAGCACTCATTTTAACACTGCTTAAATGGGGCAAAACAAAAAAGCTATGCCTATGATGTCCTTAAAGTGAAACCTGCCAGAGCTCTCTACCATTCAGTTGAGATCTTACAAAAGCATGAATTTTTTCACTGTTGAACTTAAAGTCTTTTACGCATGTCAGATAGTGTTATACAACCAGTGTAACTGTGATATGTGCAGACAGCACCCTCCAGTGCTGCCCGCCCTCGAAGCACGCAGCGTACATGTCATTTCCCTGCAATAGAGGCAAGTAGCCCCAAGGTACAGCTCCAGAGGAGGAACTGAAGCATCTTGCTGTGGGAAAATGGCACGTAGCCAGGGGAGATTAGAAACTGTTCCCCAAAAGTTAGGCTCACATCCTGACATGAGCTGCATGGCCTTTGGTGAGACACAGTTGCTGATCCCAGGAATGGAATACAGTTGCCATGGATATGGCCTGTTCTGGCTAACAGAATATGCAGACTCCCATGAAATAGGGAACAGGGTGCTATGAAGGTAGCACAGCTGGATCCCTGCTATCAGGGATGAGGTAGCCAACAGTTGTTCAGGCCTAACCAAGCATGTTTTCAGTTAAGGCAATTGTATAGCCGCTATCAAGAAAGATGGATTGCAACTGATGTGTCAGCAACGACAGCGAAATCATGTCCTTTAGCCCAACTTTGCTCATCATAATGTCATTATAGTACTAAAAATCAAGCCAGAGGTCAAGAAGACCCTTGCCCAGGTGAAGAACCCCCCCCCGAACATGCCCCCTGTTATTTTTTTACTGTCTCTTTAAATGTGAAGCAAGAGATTTTTAATCCAATCAAAATTAAAGGAGTGTATGTCTAGAGTGACTCAAGCGCCACCTAAAAGTCAAGAAACATTATAAGAAGTGATGAATTAAGGGGGAAATTGGGAGAAGACTTCCATTGAACCTTCTGGGATTGGTCACTGGTCCACCTCCATCGCCTCCACACAATCCTTCCCATCCACCGGCATTGCCTCTTCCCTGGTCTTGTCATCCTCCATCACTAAGTAGCACAACCTAGGACAAAAGGCGGGCAGAAAGGTGCATTGATTGTCCTCTGACCAGCCCAGAATACCTGTAGGACAGGGGTCTCGGCACCCCTGCCCCCTCTTGCCACCCAGGGAGAGCCTGGTGATGAGACCCTTGAACAAGTGCCCAGTAGGACCTGGCTGGAGGCTGGGCAGCTTCTTTGCCACCAGCACCCACCAGCAAGTACGGGCCCACATCTCCATCCAACGCATCTTGAGTACATCCTTCTTTAACTGCTTGGATGCGGGCAAGGTCTTCTGGATCTGCCGGAGCAGAGGGAACAGTGGTGAGCAGCCCTGCTCCCTGCCCCATGGGGCACCAGGCATAGAGCCCAGCCCCGCACCTGCCATGGTGTCCAGAAGCTCCTTACCCTGCGCAGGGGACATCTTGGCTCCCCGCTGCTCCGCAGACAGAGCTGAGCTGCCATGGCTCCAACCTGGAAAGGGGCAGAGGAGGCACCAGCTCAGGCTCTGCAAAGGACTCAGCTGCTCCCAGCAAGCGTCCCTGTGGCATTAGCCCAGGGTGCTCAGGTGTCCCCCAAGGATGTGTCCCCCCAGGCAGGGATGCTCAGTTTCAGCAGGGGATGAGCAACCCAGAAAGGTTCTCCCAGCCTATGCCCTTGCAGCGCTGGCTGGAGAGTGGGAGCCAAGCTCCCAGCCCCTTGAGCTCCCCAGAGCGGGGTCCCCACCACACGCCATCCCCACGGTGCCTGCTCCACCCTGCCCAGGCTCTGGGGTGGTGCCCACCTTCATGGAGCGGGGCTGGGCATCATCCAGCACAAGCTTTCTCCTCCGTTGGCCCTTCATGATACCACCAACAGCAGCGAGCTTGTGCTGTACCTGTTGCCAGGTGCCAGCTGGGCCAGGGCACTTGGTTACTGGGTGGGCAGAGGGAAGCAGGGACAACACCTTAGGGGGCTGCAGCTTCATGGGAAATCTTGCAGAAATTTGATGTTACCCCTTGAGACAAAATAAACACCCTTTTGGGCTTTAATAGATGTGTTCGGTTTGTGTCTGGTGAGGTTCTAGTAGCAGGGGTGGGGGCTACTGTCATGGCTCTTGTAAGAAGCTTTGAGAGGCCCCCCCTGCTCCACTTTGGACCCACCTCTGGCCAAGATCAAGATAATGAGCACCTTGGTGACAACATAACTGCTGGAGTGGTCCATCGCTGAGAGGACTGCAGACCATAGAAGGAACCCATGCTGGTCAAAGAACTTCATGGAGGAATGTCTCCTGTAGGAGCGACTTCATGATGCTGCAGGGGAGGACTGAGTTTTCCCCTTGCAGAGGAAGGAGCAGCAGAAACAACCTGAAATGGACTGGGGCTGACCGCAACCCCCATTCCCTGCCCCTCCCTGTGCCGCTGGTGGGGAGGAGGCAGCAGAGCTGGGCCCAGAAAGAAGGGAGGGGTGGGGGGCAAGTGTATTTAGGTCCAGTTGTATCTATCACTGCCCTGCTCCAATTCCGCTGGTGAATCGGGGGTGGTTTTGTTTAAATTAAATGGATTGTGTTCCCCCAAGTCAAGTTTGCCTTTTCCCCATCCCCAGGATGGGTGAGTGAGCCTTCCCTGTCCTCTGTCTTGACCCTCGAGCTTTTTTGGCATATTTTCTCCTCCCCACCCCACCCTGGAGCAGGGTCAGAGCGAGCAAGCGGCTGCGGGGTTGCTCTGTTGCCAGCTGGGTGGCTTTAGACCACAAGAAGAGAAAATAAAATGAACAGAGCGTTGGGCAGAGCCCTGGCACCATCGGCAGTTCTTCGAGGAGCCCGCAGAGACGTCACCAGCAGATCCCTTCTCTCCACCTGCCCCAGAACCCATCCCTGAGCGGTTGCACAGAACCCCTCAGCCCGGCCCTGAGGCCATCCCCCAGCCCAGGTCTCCTGCCCAAAGGCGGCCCCTGAGCACTCCCACCCCAGGATGGCTGCAGGACAAGGCTGGGGCTGTTTCCACTCCTGTCCTGGGGGAAACCCTGCTCCCTTGCAAGGAGTCCTGCCGGCTCCAGCATCCCTGCTGTCAGCCAGCTCCAGCCCTTTTGCAGCAGGGCCCTCTTGTCCTCCAGGCCAGTTCATTCCTCGCTCACAATTTCCCACTACTGAGCAGCTCCCATTGGAATTGCCCCTTCAGGGATCAGCTTGAGGCTCAGTGCGCAGGGGGGTTCCCCGTCCTGAGCCCAGCACCCAGCCCTGCAGCCCCAACAGGGCAGCTTCAGGAACTCCCCTGCTGGGCCAGGCCCAGGGAATGTGGCAGGGACAGCCTGGGACACCAGGGTGGGCAGAGGGCACCTGCCAGCCCACCACCCACTCCCCACCACCTCATCTTGAGAGCAGCACAGATGCACCAGGCAGAGCCAAGCTGCAGAAGGGCTGGGGTGCAGGGCCCACTCTGTGGGTTGAGGACCATCTCCTTCCCTCTTCTGGTGCCCCACAAGCAGACTGCGAGCTGACCCAAGCACTGCCCATGTCCTCCAGCATGGATTCGGCCATGTGGTCAGAATTCATCCCTCTCCAGCCTCTGGAGGCAGCTGGCAGCAGGACATGGCTGTGCTGCCACGTGCTCCAGCTGGGCACGTCATGGAGTGAGTCCATGCCAGGACCCGTGCCCAACGTGCACCAACAGCTGTCAAGGAGAGAACAAGATGTGCTGCCATCAGCATGTGGCCCAGACAGCCTGGTTTAGGCGTGAGCTGGAAAAGCTCAGGACAGCTGAACTCAGACATCCCTGTGTTGTGTGTGCGCACCATGCATGCGCTGCATGCAGCAGCACCCTCCATCCATCCCCACTGGCACTTTCCTACTGGAAGGTCCCCCTCTCTCCCTGCTTGCCCCAGCTCCCCCAGCACCTCTCGCCCTGGGATGTGGCCAGTGACTCACACCAGCGGCAGATGGCTCTCAGGGTGCTGGGAGGAAAGGCCAGAGTGCCTTTGCTGCAGAGGCAGAAGGAAAAGAGCTGCCAGCTGCATCCCTGGGGAACAGGCCAGGGAGCCAAGCACCCCAATCCCACCACCACCACGATGCTCAGGGAACAAAGGATGCTCCCAACAGCAGCACCTTCCTGCTGCTCTTGCAGAGTAGGAAAACCAAGCTGGTCCTGGGGCAGAGCTGATAGGTTGGCAAGCAGCAGCATCACAGACAACTGGTTGTCCCTACCCGGCCTGGTGGTTCAGCATCTCCTCTCTTCCTTGGTACTGCTTTTGGCCCCGGACATCTCTGCCAGCCCTCTTTTGTCCTCAGCATGGTGCCAGACATCTCTCAGCTAGTACCTTCAAACCAAGGATGATGCTTGCTACCAGCCACACTTTCCCTGGCTCTGGCAGCCTGTCCCACATCCCTGTCTCAGTGTCATTGCCTGATGCTGTCCCCCACTCACAGTACCAAGATGACTGGGAGGGGCACTTTGCCAAGCCAGGGAAGGTTTTTCCCCAGCCATGGTCAACCACAGACAAGAGGCAGAGCTTGTGCCTTCAATGTCACAGACTGGAAGAGGTGGTTTTAGGTCTGTACCTCCTCCCATCTCCCCCAAGTGTGAGCAGGATCCGTGAGGGTCTCAAGACCCCAAGCTGCTGAGATGACCACGGGGCTGAGGCCACACTGTATGCCTGGTGCTCACATGGCACCAGCTTAATGGACAATTTCTCAGGGCCACCCTCTGTCCCACCAGGTCTCCACCTGGGTGACCCCACTGGCGCTCCCTGACAAGGAGCTTCAGCCCCCCAGTCCCCAGCCGCCTCCAGCCCCAGATGCTCTTCCTAACGCTCTGGCAGTGGCAGTGTGCCGGCTGATGCCACCCTGTCAGCAGGACCACCTCCTGGAGGGATTAGGCACCCCCTGCCCCCAAGGCAGCCATGCCAGCACCCTCAGGAACACAGAGCAGGGGGAAACCCCAACATAGCTAACATTGCCTGTGCCCAGAGCAAATGCAAGGCTGAGAGAGAGCCTGGGTTTGGGAAACAAATTTATTAACAAACGTCAGCAAAAATTTATAGAAAAACTACTGAAATACAACAAACCACAGATCTTCCTCCTGAAAGGTCCCCTTCAGATGGGGAAAGCATGACTCTGCTGCCAGCTGTGCTTAGAGTAGCTCATTAGTTGACATGGGGACCAGGCACCCCAGCAACAGCCTACAGCAGTTGACCAATTGGCTCTGCAGGCAGAACTGAGCTGCTGTGGCTCCTGTCTGGAAAGGTGCAGAGGAGGCACCAGCTCAGGTGCTGTGCAGGACCCAGTGAGCATCCCTGTAGCATTAGCCCAGGGTGCTCAGGGCTCCCCCAGGGACATGTCACCCCAGGCAGGACTGCTCCATTTCAGCAGAGGATGAGCAGCCCTGAAGGGTTCTCCCAGCCTGTGCCCGTGCAGGGCTGGCTGGAGACTGAGACAAGCTCCTGGCCACCAGAACACGGTCCCCACCGTACCGCATCTTCACAGTGCCTGCTCCACCCTGCCCAGGCCATGGCGGGGTGCTCACCTCTGCAGAGCAGGGCTGTAGCCCCAGTAGTGCAAGCCTCCCCTTCTTCTGGGCCTTCATGGTGCAACAAGATGGATACACTGAGACAGGGGTCAAGGTGCTGGGACAGGCAAGAAGAGCTGGGTCATGGCTCCAAGGCACCAGTAGATGCAAAGGGCTGCAGAGGAAAGACAAGATGTGCTACCATCAGCAAGTGGCCAGGACGGCCTGGTTTGAGCGTGAGCTAAAAGCAGCTCACGACAGTTGAACTCAGACATCTCGGCATTGTGTGCATGTGCCCTTGCTGCACACAGCAGCACCCTCCATCCATCCCTGCCAGCATTTTCCTACTGGAGCCTCCCCCTCCCTCCCCACTTGCCCCAGCTGCCTGTCAGGGTGCTGGAAGGAAAGGCCAGTGAGTGCCTTTGCTGCAAAAGCTGAGAGGGGAGAGCTGCCAGCTGCATCCCTGGGGAACAGGCCAGGGAGCCAAGCACCCCAATCCCACCATCACGGTGCCCAGGGAAGGCAAGCAAAGGATGCTCCTAACAGCAGCACCTTCCTGCTGCTCATGCAGAGCAGGAAAGCCAAGCTGGCCCTGGGGCAGGGCTGACAGGCTGGCAAGAAGCAGCCAGCATCACAGAGGCAATTGGTTGTCCCTACCTTGCCCAGTGTGTCAGCACCTCGCCTCCTCTGTGCTGCTTCTGGCCCTGGCCATCTCTGCCAGCCCTCTTTTGTCCTCAGCACCATGCCAGGCGTCTCTCAGCTCCTGCACCCACCAGTCCAGCCTGGCCAGGAGGAACTGGCCCCTTGCCCAGAGAAGGGTCTGGCCATACTGGGAAGGGGCTCCAGCTGTGCAGTGTGGGGAGCAGACAGCTCAGCTGCTTGCTCATAGAGTCGGGAGGCGATGGGGCGTCCGTCCCCTGCAGGAGGGAATAACACATGAGCAAAGCCAAGAGCTCAGCGGGACTGTTCCAGGGCCCAGCAGGCAGGAGAGGCGATGCCACCGCCTCCACAACAGCCTTCAGAGTGTGGTTTGCACCCACTGGAGTGCCCAGTGTTGCAATCCCTGCTCCAGGCTTTCCCAAGGCCAGGCACATGGAGTTCCAGTCCCACAGGGAAAGGGGTCTCCTGCCTTCAGGGACCCCCTCCAGACAAGCAGGAGGTTGCAGGCCCCATTTGAGGGCTGATTCTGTATACCCAGGACAGTGCTGCAGCCCAGGCCCTGGCACAGCCCTGCTTGGGGGCAGCTCACGTAGCCTTTGTGTTACGGCCAACGGAGTTTTAAAGCCAATTGTCCTTGCATACATTCTACCTTTTGGTGCTCCCGCCACCTAACCTGGCCACAGGCAACATTAACCCCAACCCAGAAAGGGCTCCCCTAACTTCCATTACCCAGAGCCCTACAAGTAAAACCAAAGGGAACAGTTAACGCAGCCCTGATAGAGTGTGGGACTTCCCCGCTGGTGCATCAGACATGATTTGGCTTGAACAGTGAGAAATCAACAGTGTCGCTCTGTTGGGGAAAGAATTGTCATCACTTACACCAGCAAGTCCCCAGTTTGGTGGCTGTGCAGCCACAGCAGCTGTGTCATACTCCCAGCTGCCCTGGAAGATCCACAGGGACTGAGCAAACTAATTGCAGAGGAAATGGCAAAACCATGTACATGTATGGCCGCCACTGAACACCTGCAATCCTCTCCCACTGCCTCCCATTAGCCAGCAAGAGGTAGATACCATCTCTCTTCCAATGTAGGACACTTCAGCCAGGGTGGTTCCTGGCCCTTATTGGGGCAAGCCTCTGAGTAGCAGATCACTCACGTCTGCACGTAGTATGTTCTTGAAATGAGCTCTCTCAATGCAATGCATGAGGGAAACAAACAGGACAGAGCTGTAAACCACCACCTTGCTCCAGCTCAGTCTGTACTGGTGCAGTCTGCAGACTCCTTGCCCTGTTTGCTCCTGTTCACTAGCCACACTTGCCGCTTTAGACATGCTGGAACAGGAGGTACAAACATAAGGCACAAATGACCTTATTGCAATGCCTCTGCATGAGAAAAACCTCTGTGCTCTCACCACTACAGTATCTACACTAGGGCTCAAATTTACACGTCAGTCAAGTCTCCAGAGAAAAGACTTCTGGAAGCAATTCCCTTGCAAGAAAGATATTCCTCCCAGCTTTTTATTTAATTTAAACAATCAACAATTACCTTAAGGACTTACCGTTCTTACTTGCTAGAGGTTCAGGCATGGCAGAGCAAATAAGGCAACTGCCCGCATTGTGCGATTCATCACTGCCAGCTACATCCATTGTATCAGGTCTCCCAGAGGGTTAACACTCCCTCTGCCACTGCAGCACCCTATGAGTAAAGGCAAATGGAACAGTTCACTCCAGGCCCTGTGTCAGGGTGTGGGACACAGCAGCACTTCCCTACTGGTGCATCAGACATGATATGGCTTGAATAATGAGAAATCAACAATGTCGTTCTGAAGGGGAAAAAAATTGTCATCACTTACACCAGCAAGTCCCCAAGAGCGATGTGGTTGCACACTCACAGCAGCTGTGCCATACTGCCACCTCCCCCAGCAGACCCATGGGCAATGAGTGAATTCATGCAAATCCTTCCCCAAAAGAGCTGGCTGGTTGGCATACTCAACAGGCACACGGGACAGGGGAAATGAATACTTTTGAAGTTTACTAATGTGTGGAGCTTTGGCAGCAGTGCACAAGACAAGACAGATACAACAGAAGAGGATGCAAACAAAGGTTAACAGTTTACATGCTTTTGCAGGCCCAGCCTTTATGGCCAAATGAGGCTTTCGGCCTTCCCAGTATGAAGGCAGGAGGTCACACATGCAGCAGTAAATGCCATGCAGTTGCCAGACTCCAGACAGGAGGAACAGCTCAGCCATGAGCACCACATGGCCCATGCTGTGAATACTACTGCACATCTGCCAGCAAAAGGTAGGGCAGGAAAAGTTCTGACCCAGCACCTCCACTGAGGGCCCACATCAGCAAAACCAGCTCTGCTCCAACACCAGGGCTGCAGGAGAGCACCCACGAACCTCCAGCACGGCCTGGTTTCCCAGCCTGCTGGCTACCCATGAGAGGCTCAGAGCTGTGAACCCACTGCCCTCGCAAGGCTGCAGATCTCTGGCCCTGCTACCTTGCACACACCAGGAGGGAGAGGAGGCACAAAGGGCCTCGCTGCAAGGCTTCTGCAGGAAGAAACCCTCTCCAGCATCTAGGCTAGCTGTGAAACCGACACCTCTGTCACGTCCACAGGAACACCAGCCTGAGTTGCAGAGGCAATTCAGCAACTCTTTTGAAAAAGAAAATATACGTATCTGTGTGTTTTTAAACCAGGGAGTAGTTACTTCAAGGACTTACCATTCCCACCGGCCAGAGGCTCGGGCATGGCGGAGCAAAGCAGGCAGCTGCCCTCATGGCACCGCAGGCCCCGCGGCTGCGGGCCTCGCCGGGGCCCTGCACCTGGGAGCGAAGCCAAAGGGAACAGTCAGCACCGGGCCTCGCAAGGACACGGGACACAGCGGCGCTCCCCGCTGGTGCATCAGACGCGATCTGGCTTGAGCAGCGAGAAATCAACAGTGTCGCTCTGACGGGGAAAAAAATGTCATCACTTCCACCAGCGAGTCCCCGGTGCCCCGCGGCTGCACCCCCGCCACGCTCCCGCCTCCCCGGGTGAGCTCCTGGAAGCCATTCCCGGCCAGGGCAGCCGTTCACCGGGAAACACGGCAGGAGCCCGGGAAAGAGCACCCGGGGACCAGGCCCTGAGGCCGAGCAGAGAAGAGGCGGCCATGCTGCCAGCCCCCGCCGCTCCCTCAGCGGGCGGGCACAGAGGGAGGGAAGCGACGCCGGCGGCCGCCAGCAGCCCGCTCAGGCAGCAAGGGCCACAAGGAAGGAGCAGAGGGGGAAAGCCCGGACCCACCAGCCCCCGACCGCCCCAGAGCCCAGCACAGGACACGCACCCACCGCTGTCCACGCCGGAGCAAGAGAACAACGCGCTGCGGGCGAGGTGCTTTATAGCAGCGGCGGGGCCCGCCCCGGCCCCGCCCGCACTGAAGGGGCGGGCCCCGCCGCCATGTTGGGCGGTGACGTTGGGGCTGATCTGTGCCCTGTTGTCCGTTTCTTTCTGCTCCTCCTCCTCTTCTTCCCGCGGCAGGCCCCGNCGCTGCGGCCTGGCCCCCTTCCCTCATGGCGGTGCGCGGCTGTAGCGCCGGCAGCCCGGCCCGGGGGCGCGGCTGTGCCTGGGCGCCGTGTGAGGAGACAGATGAAGGCGGGTGGGCGCAGCCGGTTCTCCGTGGGCATCGGTGTGGCTCCCGGTACATGTGATGTGGCACGCTGCATGGGAGGCCCGGAGATTGAAACGGGCAAGTGCTGCGTGCACCCCGGGATTGGGGCAGGAGTACATCTGATGTGTTTTGCTGGGAGAGTACGTCTTTGGAAATACAATTTTCTCTTTATTTTTTCAGAGGTGTTTAGTGACTAGTCCAAAGACCTATAAATGCAGTGCAACATCGAGCCTGTAATCCAACTCTTTAATCCAGAGCAGGACCCCCCAAACTGTTAATTCAAGGACTGCCCTCATGCACTTCTGTATTTCTCTCAGCTCAGGCTCCCCGCTGATGTGCGACCCTATTCCAGCTCAGGTTTGTGTCACAGGGGGACCGCAGTTTTGAGGGACACACCACAGTAGCAGTTACTTTGTAGGTGGCCATAGACATGCAAGTTACATTGCGTTAAATAGTTGCCACTGAGTAATGTGAATACAAAAGAGAGCAAAATACGTGTTTTGAATGAGAACAGCCTGGCTTGTAACCCGTGCGGTGGTTTTATAGCAATGAATCTGCCTTGGAAATGGGGTNGCTCTGTTGTCCGTTTCTTTCTCCTCCTCCTCTTCTTCCCGCGGCAGGCCCCGCTCTCAGAGGAGGGGTTGGGGTGAGCCGCCCGCTCCTCGCTCCGGTGCGCTTGGAGCCGGTGGAGGTGGAGTGAGGTGCGGCGGGGCGGCCGGGGCCGCCATTTCGCGGTGGAGGGCGGGCCGGGGCGCTGCGGCCTGGCCC
>VZZY01023554.1:70052-111390 GCA_013400335.1 Eurystomus gularis
TGATGTGTTTTGCTGGGAGAGTACGTCTTTGGAAATACAATTTTCTCTTTATTTTTTCAGAGGTGTTTAGTGACTAGTCCAAAGACCTATAAATGCAGTGCAACATCGAGCCTGTAATCCAACTCTTTAATCCAGAGCAGGACCCCCCAAACTGTTAATTCAAGGACTGCCCTCATGCACTTCTGTATTTCTCTCAGCTCAGGCTCCCCGCTGATGTGCGACCCTATTCCAGCTCAGGTTTGTGTCACAGGGGGACCGCAGTTTTGAGGGACACACCACAGTAGCAGTTACTTTGTAGGTGGCCATAGACATGCAAGTTACATTGCGTTAAATAGTTTGCCACTGAGTAATGTGAATAGAAAAGAGAGCAAAATACGTGTTTTGAATGAGAACAGCCTGGCTTGTAACCTGCGCGCTCCCATGTGTGGTGGTTTTATAGCAATGAATCTGCCTTGGAAATGGGGTGTGATTCCAGTCATCTAGTGGAGACCTGCCCCATGACATCCCTGAATACACGTTGAAGGTGTTTTCAGTGTCCTACACTTGCACAGAGTGTGTGCTTCTATTCACATTCAGAAAGGTCAGCCAAGCACAGCATTTCATCCCTCACCAGTGGTCGCTGTATAGCAGGGGGTACCACTATATCGTTCAGAAATGTTCTGCAGCCATGACCACCCCTCCCAGCACCTCCTGGGGAAGGCAGGAACTTCGGTCACTAGAAGAGCAGAGATTGAAACAGAGTCAACATTTTAAGAGGCAGGGGGACAGGCAGGAGAAGGCACAAACCCATCCACGCTAGTTTTACATTGACAGTGCTCCTGTGGGCTAAACACAGGAGCTGAACAACCCTGAGTTCCGCAGTAAGCAGCTCTGGTGTAGAATAGCTCAAAATCACATAACTGCTCCATGCTTTGGGTTTTTCTGTTTGTAAAATACTCACTTGTTATGCCAAGGCACCAGGCACAGCTGTTCAGTCACTCACTCCGGAGTTGTATGAAGCATCAGCAGTGTGTGATTTGTCACATCAGTGCTTCAGAAAAACAGCGGATACTTTGGTATCGGGCTTCTACTAAGCAGGGATTCAGGGACAAGGGGCCCAGATCAAGCTGATTGCAAGGTGTGTATGTCCTGTAGGACCAATGGAAGGGGTAGTCAAGGGTGGTGCTTGAAATGTGATGAGAACAAGAAAAGGCACATGGTCAATTTGCTGGCTAGTTTGCAAGCATACAGCTGAGGCCCTGCAAATCTGCTGAGAGAAGCCACATGAGATATTTCAGACACTCTGAAACAAGGAAGCCTATCTTGTCTTACTCACCTTCTTATCTAGTAGTATCTATACATAGACATACTACAAGTACATATGGAGGACTTGTAGTATGTTTAGCATACCACTGCATAATTCAGATACCATTAAAATGCTTTTTCCAAATTAAATGTGTTTGTAGGCAACTAATTCTTGAAAGCGGCTTATCAAACAGGACTTGTGGAATAAATCTCAATCCCATTAATCCAAGTTCCAGAACACCAAAAGATGAAAAGACAATCAAAGGAAGGGCATTTTAAGAGGATTACAGGGAAAACTAATCTTGTTACACCGCAAACCCATGTCACATGTACAATGCAAAAGGAGCTATAAATGTGATTTGTGTTGCCTAGCTTGGCAAGGAAGATAAAATGGGAAGGTCTGGAATGTTAAACAGCTGCAACAGATTTTAGTATCAAATTTATTTGATTTCACTGGGTTGTATTCTTGGCAGAACTGTGTTGAAACATCTCTAGCTAGATCAGTTCTTCAACTCAGGGCGCATTGTAGCAAGACTTACTGAACTCGCCAAGTTCCTCAAGAGGCCACAGAAGTCAGAACATGAATTCAAGTCTCAATTCTCCTTGTTACTTACTTGCAGAGGGACCTTTCCTGTGGGGCATGGCTGCCTGGAGCAGCCAGCCTGTGAAAGCTTCACAGCAATTCGCAGGACTTCTGGCCGCAGGAGAGCTGTGCGGGCAGCAGCGCCTGGGCTGGGCCTCTCCAGTCCCGTCCCTGTGCTTGCTCTGCGTGAGTCACGCAGGAGCAGTTACTCGGCCTAACAGTCAACAGTGGCCAAAGCCAAGGTGAAAGGACGAGGGCAGTTAGGCACATGCATTTTTGCAAAAGTACCCCAACTTCTGAAGAATGGTTTTTATTATGTGCCGGCCTTCACAGGGAGGTGTTTTCATCTTCTACATGCCAGCACTGAGTGCTAGCACAGAATCAGTCTTTTCCCTAGGAAGGGGAAACCTGATGAAAGAAGAAATGCTTCTGAATTGCTAAACAAGACCTTGTTAATCTCATGGGATGATTAAATATTTCACATGCCAGCATCCAACTGCTACATTGTTATGTTCAGTTGGTTTGTTGTTTTTTTTTTTTTAAATCAGAACTGAATATGAAGAAATCCAAACATTAATTGGGATGCAACTTCTGACTTCCCAACCTAAACTAAAAACCCAGCACCAGATGCCTCCAATATTCAGGAAATTTCTAATACCAATTGTAATTTTCCAGTATGAAATTTTGTAATAGAATTAAAAAAAAAAAGAAGATCTATGCATCAAGAAAGCCACAGAAAGATCTCTGAACTATTGGGTTAGCAACTTCACCGTGGAGCACTATGATAACAAGATAAAACAGTCAGCACAGTGACAGGGTATTGAAAAGAATCTTTGTGAGCATCTGCCAAATCTGGAATATGAAAAATTCCAAACACAAAATCCACAGAATGGATTAAAAGGCAGCAAGAAAGAAACTGCCATAATTCAGTTTTGGAGCCAGATTTTTCTAGCCTGCAGCTAAAACTAGAAACAAATGAAGAATGTGAATGACCCAGCTGAGTTTCAGCAAGAGGCCCAACAGGGAGATGTATTCACATTTACCAGTTTAATAGGCCTATTTGCACATAAATGGCATTCTCTCTTTTTTTTTTTCTTCCTACAAACAAGGGTTTCCTTCCAAAAATGATAGAAATGGATCCCAGCTACAGCGTGACTGCAGCAGGACCTTCCAGCCTGTTTGCAGCAGCAGGTGTAGAGGTCGGTAGTTCCGGATCATGAGGGACACAAAGCGCTCTTGCAGAGAGACTCCAACATTCATTTTTGGATGAACACAAATCTTCCCTAGGGATGCTGCAGGGTTTTTGGGTATGACCATTGCAAGTGAGTCTCGGGGTGAGCCAGAGCGCTCCACCTTGCAGCAGCTGATTTTATGGATCTGCTCAGGTTTAGCCTTAAAATTGATCAGAATGTTTTAACAGTATTTTTATGCGCAGATAAACCATTTAAAATGTAGAAACAATAAATGCCTGTTAAGGCAAGCAACTGCCTTGTTAACAGCTTTGCACTGAGGATAACAGCCATTTCTGATGCTCCCTGACATCAGTAAAATTTTGCAAAATTATTGGCTAGACTCCACAGAAAACGTTTTTGGAGGGAGAAGGGAGCGTTGATGGCTTACAGATTACTCTTGAGTACTAGCAAATAAAATGCATGTAGGCATGGATGAAAGACACTGCTCTGTCAGAAAGAGATGGAGCAAAAAGACAAAGGAAGTTGTAGACCAATATGGCGTTAACTTAAAAGTGACTTTAGAAATCTTTACATCCTTCTTTATCTTGCAAAAATAACTGATGGTTTTTAGGAACCAAAACGGAACAAGCTTTTCAACTGCAGTGTTGAAAGAACATGTGCAAAAACTCAAACACATTACAAGACCACCTTTTCAATTTAGCTCAGCTGGAAATGCTTTAGTTCAACAGATAAACAGTGACACAAGTTATCATTAGCTGTATTATTAGCCACAATCGGGAAGGCACCACAAGCCTTGCTAGTGGCTTCTTGAGATCAGGAGGTGTCAAGGGAATCAGCACAGGACGAAGAGAAAATGTTTCCTCCAGAAGCTGACCTGTTTTCAGAGCGGTACCTGGAGTTGTCTTTCAACAGCACCACTTTTTGCAGTGAGGATGGGTAGTCAGGTGAAGAACACCAGACCCCACGCAGCCTTGACTGCAAATACAGCTCACTGTCTCCTGGAATGTTTTGTTGAAATGTGTTTCTCTCTAAGGAAAGGACACTTCATACACCTTACGGATGCTGGAATCTCCATCACAAATCAGGTAATCTTTAAGCCTGCTTTAAGAGGTGTTACTCTTCTAGGAGTAGGAATTCATGGAGAGAAGGGGAAGGGAAGAGTAAGGATCTTTATGAAGTAAAACCACTAGCAGGAGGGGAAGGGTGAGCACGACTCATAGCTAAAGGCTAAACCAGCTTCCCAAAAGAAAGTCCCAGCAAAAAGTAATGATGGACAAGAAAATGGGAAGTAATGGCAGCAATCACATGGAATTTGGAAACATCCCTCTGTGAGCCACAAGGTTCATTCCCTCCCTGGGTAGTCTAAAGGACCACGGGCTCAAGCACGTGGAGATGCAGTGTGTGCAGGCTTGTGCACACTCACAGTTCAAACACTTGTTGCGTGTTGTCCTTAGCAGGAGTAGCGTTGTTTGGTGTCCTGCCTGAACAAAACCACTGCACGTTCAGCACCTGGCAAGACGCTATTAAAAATCATTGAATTTCTGTCCAGCTGACTGATGGATGACAGGAGGCCTGCGTTTGACCCAGTTTGACCATTAAAGATCCCTTTAATCTAGGTACACCTTCCCTGTCTGCATGCAGTTGTGGACCAGCAGAACAGGGAGGGCTTCGGCAGTAGGAGCTCTTCAATCACATTTTTTCTTTTAAATAAAAATCAGCATTGGATTTCTACATCAGCCCTTTAGCACATGGAAATACAAGAAGTTAAAACAGTTACTGAAAACACCAGTTATCTTTGAAGTTAGTACAGTATGAAAGCACAACAATTACTCCTACGAATGCTTAGAAAACACAAATATTTGGTATTTAGTATTTAGCCTTTGTGAGTTTGAAGTAGCACCTTCTCTTCACATTTTTATCCATTTCAGTAATTAAAATAACTTGATGGCTCAACATTTCAATACATAAACTCTTCTGTATCTACCTAACAGGCTTTAAAGGGAATTTACAAACTCTTTATGCAAATGCAGTGGCAGTTTGTAGGACAGTTACACTGAATCTTATTTACAAGAGCTACCGATGGATTTATTTCTCCAGTGCCTTCCTTTCCCAATTGATTTTTCTAGGCAAGAGCTACATAGGCACCTTGGTTAAAACCAAGCTACTGTGTGAGAACAATGAAAGCCATACTCAGCAATCAGACCACAATATATATACCCCTACTGCAATGTATTGTGATTGCGGCTTTAAAATGGTAGAACAGCAGTTTGGGAGATGCATCCACAATAAAATGGGGATAGGGATTAGTGTCTGTAGAGGTGCCCAGTTGTCCCCAAACAGATCTTGCCTTTGGACTTTGACATGAAATGTATCAGAGGTTTCAACTGTTACCACAGGGTTGGGATTGCCTTCTTTGGGAGCACTGATCTCCCTTCTGAAGGAAAAAAGGGCATTTAAAAATAGAAGACTATTTTCGTTGGAAATAACGAAGATAAATGAAGGAATGGTAGCAGAGGATGAAAGTGTTGAAAGCATACTCTGTGAAGAATATTTTCTGCATCACTAACACTGGACATTGAAAATCTAATCCATCCTGTATTAGCAGGTTGCTAAAAAAATACTGTGAAATTGGAACTGGGAGAATAGGTAAAGTTTAAAAGCACTGCAGTTTTTTAGTTTCTAATCAAATATAACTTTGTTGCATTAGGATACTGCTAGTTGTATATAAAATAATGTTTTCTTGGAGAATAAAATACACTCTTGGATAGTATTATTCACCATCTGTATGCTTTTATTCTTTGCTAATCCAGAGATTAAATGAATACCCTAATGATTTTAACTTGCTCTAACAACTCTTTTTTTTTTCCCCGGCCTCCTTCCATGGATGTCCAGGTTCTCGCACAGAAGTTCCTGGGTATGAATAAGTGCATGTATCCAGTCAGCAGATAAGGGCAAGCAATGCAGCGCCTCACAGCCACAGAAATGAAGTTTAGTATTTTCATATTTCTAACCATCTCTGGAGCAGCATTTCTTTGTCTCTGTTTGAACAGAGGAGTCATCTATATAAAATCACTTAAATACAGGAGCCCTTAAGGCAGATACTACATTGATTCAACACCTACTCTGTTGGTTTCCATCTGCAGACTTTTGAAATAAAAGCAGCAAACAATTATGTGGCTGCTTCACAAAAGAAGATGAGTGAAGTGGTATAAACACATCCTCTCCCTTCCTGCAGTTTGGCACTTCCGGAACCTCCACCATTTGTCTTTATGCATGAGGGCAGAATAAAAACTATTATTAACTTTGATCAGTGGGTTAGAACAGAATTCTGGTTTGATCCTGAGGTAACATAATAACTGCAGTGGAACTCTTGAGTGCAACGATATTTCACTCTGATGTGTTACTAAAACTTGGCCAGAGAAAGGAGACCAAGACTAACTACCCTGCTGACTCCAGTCTTTTCAGATGGGATTTATCCTGAGGAAATTTCAGCTGTCTATATCCTAAAACAAAACAATAACAAAAAGTTATGGGAATGTATTTTAATATTGTGGAACAAACCAGTATCGAGGTGAATTCAGGCTGCTTCTCATTCTGTAGGCACATTTTAGCTGTCCCACAGGTCAGCATTCCCAAAAATAAGTTTTGCATAAATCCTTCTTTTCTTTAAGATCTGCATCCTGAAACCAAGAATGATGGGTCATGAAAAGTCAAGTTTCTTCCTTTGGGGAGTCAGGACTTTCTACTAACAAATAAAATTATAGAACAGAATGATAGAATGCTTTGGGTTGGAAAGGACCTTTTAAAGGTAATCTCATCCAGCCCCCAGTATTCTGCTTTAAAAAAATTCCCCGACCCATTTTCAATATTCCCCTTTCAATTCTACGTGATGCAGTTTCTTTGTCTCAAGGACAGCAAACTGACCCATTCAAGAAAGCAGATAATACTCCAAAATCCCTGGAGGAACATGGACTACCCTCCTCCTTGTACACCAACTGCAGAGCGCAACTTGTTACTTGAAGTAGGAGACTTGAGCAGCAGTCCTTAAGTTTGGTAACACAGCACTGGAAAAGGCTTCATTTGACAGGTCGCGTGTGCAGGACACCTACAGAGCCACGCCTCAGGTTCTTATACAGGGCATTACAATGAGACATTTGCGCCTCTTCAAGGAGCAGTGGCACAGCATCATGCTTTTGATAAGAGCCACTATGAAGTGCAGCTGTATTCTTGTACAAAAAAGAAAGGGCTTGAAGGAAAGCAATGCAAAAGGTGCTTAAGGCTTTGAAATTTGAGAAAACAGCAATGAGTGCTTTCTTTCCAATGCCAGAGGATAACAACACGAAGACTGGAGTCTGTCAGAGTCTAGACGTGAGGGAGTACAGGCACACAGGACATTTTCTTTGGTGATGGAAAATGTATCACCTACACTGTCTGGTCTCTGCTGATCTTATTCACAAGCTGAACTACTGGAAAACTAACATAAGTATTTCCAGAACTGGTTTCCAAACTCTTCAGCTACTTCCTTTGAGCCTGTATGCTCCGCATTTGGATGTAGGATGGGCAGGCACTAAAAAAGGCCCAAATGAACAGGAGTGAAATGCAGCGAAATTCCATGACTCGTTCTGCCACATCACATCTCTGGTCCCCCAGTGATCTGCACCCTCAGGAACTGCCCTCAGTTACAGGTTACTGGATCAGGAGGGGAAGCCCCTTAGGACCAGACCTCCTTCTGCTCTTGGAAGCAGTGGCCTGAGGGCAGCCCTACTTGCAGAACACTGGCTATATGGTTTAAGAGCTGGGATGATAACATCAAGAATGATGAAAAGAAGCAAGATCACTCTCAGTTGTTGTTAGCACACTAGTTACCAGCCTGATAGATCAGACTACTTTGTCTTCCTTACTCCCACTCACAAAGGATTGAAGGGAAGTTCTCTGTACCCAAACTGAGTATTTTGAGTGCAAAATTTCACAACGTACTAAATGTACAGCAGATTCTGGACTGCGCTGATTACTACTGCCCTATTGCCAAATACTTTTGGAGAAACTTAGGAAAAAATGCAATAATTTACTAAAATGTTTGTGGTAATTTAATTTCTTCCTAGCCTTTGCTGTGTCAAGCACAAAGGCCACAAGGGAAAAAGCAAGTGGCACTCTCGAAGAAACACACTCTTATCCAGAACTCACTGCTTCAGGGACCTGAAGTCTTCCATCATGAGGCTGCCATTACAAGGTCTTTGACAGAAGAACCTTTTCTCACGCAGCACCTCTAAGGTGACAGATGCATTCAGAAGTATTGAAACAGAGGTATCTACCGCAAAGTTCCTCAGTTCAGGTTCACATGAAACTCAGCATCTTCAATGACTGAATGCTGCAGAATAGTCAGAAGAATCACTTCTAGTCCCATCCAACAAGAAAACTCCTAAGTAGCAGCAGATACAGGTAGGGAGACCATTTACACCCCTATCAGTGCAGTATCTGCTTTCCAAGATAAACTGTTGGGTAAGTAGTTTCTAAGTTGTAAGAATTTGCAATACAAAGCCTCAGCCTAGCAAGTTTCTTTTAATTTTTAAATGTACAGCATTTTAGTTCTACAAATGTAAAAAAAAAAAAAACCAAACCAAACAAAAAAACTTTACAATTTTTTTCGCTTATAATGATCAAAACCAACTTGATTCAATAAAATTTGGTATGCAGTTAACATGTGGCCCAATTGTTTTTGATAATGCAGATAAAATGGCCGAGACATTTAGCTTTGAGACAGAGCGTATGCAGTAACTGCGGTTACCACACGCACCGCGAACACGTGTTCAGGAAGTGCTGCTACAGATCACCAGGTACGTACACACTGAACGTCGTTCACATCCAAAGGATACACTGCCATGTGTCGGTCTAACGCGCCGGGTTTTGTTGCCAGAGGGAAAGTTTTTGTTTTCAAAGTACTAACCCCCCGAAATTACTAAGCGCAAGGCAAGGTTATGACTCAAATTACAAGCAAACAAGGAAACTTAAAAGTAGAGACTTAAACTCTGAAATCATACTGACCTGTTACACCAGGTTTCTTGTCATAATCATACAACTTTAGTTTAAGCTCCCATCAATACAGCTGCACTAACACACTGTGGCACAAATAACAAAATGTACCCACATTACTTTTGAATTTCCTTGACCTTGCCAGGTTTCCACATCCTCCACATTACTAAATAGTAATTATTTATATGTAATTGATAACCATTGTACAGTTACTCCATAACTTTACAATACTGCCCGTACTATATCACAAGCATTACAAATCCTATTAAAAAGCAGCCCCTGTAGTGACATACAAGAATAAATTAACCAAAAAAATTTAGTATTACCATTTATTGGTGACAAACACTACGTTTTACTTACATTCCATGGGGAGAAAAAATTCCAGCGTAAACAATGAACTGAAGCAGTACTTAACTTGCAAGGCTATCGTGCTTTACCTGGACCATATGCAAAAAACTTTATTGCGCACAGTTCAGCGCGCAATAACACAACATCAAAAGCAACACAGTTTATATATAAACATAGGTAATTTTTTTCAGCCCTACATGGAGATGTAATTAAACAGTATAAAGCACTCAAGGAAAATCAATCTGCAGTTTTATATGCACTACATTGAGATCATATCCTGTAATGTCATGAGCTGTGTGCCATCTATACACACAATCCTTATAACACAGATCAGAGATCGTTTCATGTCATGTTGCATTCGAGTTCCCCTACCCCCCACTCAAGAAAACTAGAAATTAACCAAAAATGATCAAACAAAGTTTAAAATTCCTAAAGTGTTTAAGTTCACTCAACCGTTGGATAATTAAGCTAGGTTTGCGAAAATATTGGACTTTAAACTTGTGGGCACACGATTTGTTTCCAGTGAAACTTTGCTATTTGAGTAACAACAAAGTAACCACATACATGGATATGATCTTCCCAAGTTAGTTCACAAATAACATGTCAGTCTCAGAAGACAAAGTTTCTAAACTGTGCTATTGTTCTAGATACAATTAAGAAACTTTTAAATGAAAAATTTATAGTGTCATTTCAATCAAAACAACATAATGAAACTAAAAATTTATCACTGTTTGAAGAAAAAGCAACGGTTATGATTTAGACACTACAGTAGGTTGTAAAGACTGTAGTACTCTAAAACAGTTAGGTTACATTAATAGGAAGCATTTGATTTTCTCTGGTGCTTTCAGGTTTGGGTCCAGTCAAAAGCCTTTTTTAGGCAGTGCTGTCCAGTGTTTGTCCCAAAGTGTTTGAGTTAGCCGGTTTGAGAAGAGGGTCACTTTCCATTTCTTGTTTCACACATCTACAAATGAGAAAACACCTGTTACTTAGGAGATAAAACACTATTTATACTAATAAGATGCTTCTGAATCAGATACAAAGAATTTGAGCTCCCTATAACAATTTGTTTCCATATAACTGCTTTCCATTTTTAATCAATTTGCACTTTAATTCCACCATTTTGACAGCTTATTATCTAAATGAGAGGCTAAACTTTTTTTTTTCCGGGTCAAAAGGTGTAATTTGCAAGCCCTCCATGCTTCTGCTGAAAGCACGCTGAGAAACCTAGACATGGTTTACATTTTACATACAGAAGATTTTCAGAAAGAGAGGAGCAGCTATAACACTTAAACACACGGAAAAGTCACACTATTTACAAATAATACATGTAAACAAATAGTTTAGGTTGAAGAATCCCAGTCAGAATTGCTCTGTATCACAGATATTATGTTCTATCCCCTCATTCCTGCTTAGTAATTTGCATTTGACACATGAAAATTATAAGCTTGATCATAAAACCCCCCCTTTCATCCTTCAAAGGAGGTAACAGTTCCTGGCATTTTAACTTTTCTGGCAAAGAAAAATAACCCTCACATTTTACTTGTCTATAGAACACCACAGGGTTAGAGGTCTCTGTTAATGCAAGAAAAAGTCCAGGGGTGACACTCACACAGACATTGGTCCATTTCCTGTTCTTGGCATCTCTGTGGTCTGTTGGTCCAACTCAGACAGCAACTTTAAAATATTCAAAGCAGCCTAAAGGTGAGAGGGAGGGGGAGAGAGAGAGAGAGAGAGAGAGAGAGAGAGGGAGAGAGAGAGTCCACTTCATTCATTTAGTGACAGCAGGACTGGGACTCACTTAATGTAAATGTTCTCATTTCAGTAATATATTTTCTAAGATGCATAATTATGGTGGAAAAAATGCAATGGTGTAGAATTTCATCTTGCTGCATTAAACAACAGCATGGTGCTGTTGCCAGGGCATTCCCACTGCATCTGTTTTAGCAGTGAGGGAAAATCAATTCAGCAGTAGTATTAGTATCAAGGAAAAAGATACTCAGTTAGTAATGGCCCAAACTATACAGTGTGCTTAAGACAAAGCACATTAAACACACAGAACCAAAAAGTCCTTTGCAGAAAGAGAAAACGCGTTACACAAGAATCAAAAATACAACACAGATAAGGCACGTGTGAGGGTTTAAAAGAAGAGGCAATGTGACATGGCTAACACAGAAGTATGTCACCTCCTTGGAGAGCTGAAATCTTCTTCAACTTGATTCAGATCAATTTCTGGTGCGCTTTTCAGAATCACCCTGACTAGCTATGGCGCATGGATCAGTGAAAGCTGAAGATCTGAACTGAGGGAGGTTCTCATGTTGGCCCAGTTGCAATGTTCAAGCTCCAGGCTGTCCTTTTCCCTTCCACCTACTGCACTGACACATGTGCTTAGTCTTACCAGAGCTCTTTACAGCAGCATGTAGGGACAGGTATGAAAATGGCAAAATTAAGTGACAGAGATCAAAGAAATCTGTACCAAACTGTAGCCGTTAGAAAATTACTGCAAGATTTTTCAGCATTAAAAAAATCAGGTTTTCCTAAGTGTATTTATATATTGCAAACTATTCCCACAGTCTGCAGTCAGTACTCGGGTCACCACTGGATACCAAAAGGACAAAGCTCTCTTCAAATTACAGTAGACCTTGTACCTATTGTTAGCAATATACGACGTCTTATAGATAAAGTCCCTCACACTTTGCAGTCCAGGAGATTCATTCTTTCACAAAAAAATACTTCAGCTACTGTTAATAAAAGATCTTATTTGTAAAGAGATTTGGAGTAACAGATTTCGAGTCTCCTGCTATCTAACAGTGAATTGCATTTCTTCCACTTGGGATTCCATTCCAGCAGAAAGTCTGGTAACATGAACCCAAGTGTCACGGTTCCCAGTGAAACATCAGCCCGTTCTTACAGTTACTGAAAATAAGCTGATATGCTCAAAGTCCTTTTCATACATTTTCTTTAATATGTGCTCATGCAAATAATATGAAGGGAAAGCAAATGTGGTTTCTGTAGACCAAAATTGTGAGCATATATTAAGAATTTTAAAGGTTATTTAGATTAGATTCTAATATCAATTATTTCAGCAACCTGTGAAATATTAGACAAAAATGAGCCAGGGAACTGTACAGCATTTAATTAATTGCTATCCAGCAGCCCTATGAAACCTTGCTCTATCCGCTGCATCTCTTAGTTCAGTGACATCCAAAGAGAAAGCATTTCAGCAATATTTATCATACCATATCGTGGCAAGATTCTACGTCCTTCCCAATTCCATGGCTGATCAGTGGTGGCTGAGAGGAACAGTTTATAAGAGATACAAACTCATTCTTGTTATTTTTTGGAAAGTCTTTATATTCAACCTGAAGAAAAGAGAAGGATTTAGTTCTTTTCAGTTAACCAAGTACAGGAAATCTATCACAATTGCTATGGATTACTTGCCCATACATGAAGCTGAACCTCACTTTTAATCATTCTGTCAGCCAGCAGAGTCACTTACTTTGAAGTTTTACTTCACTTGCAGTGTTTTTTAGTAATCAGGAGAGCCCTGCAAGGCTTCTGAATAGAAGCGGCTACTTAATAATGATTGTTGCTGGGACCTTTATTCTGATCATAGCTATCTGCATTTTAAATCTTCCCTATTATAGTTTTTAATCCACTAAGCTCCTTTAACATATTGATGTAGGAATTTAAGCGCAATTCTGATTAAAGGGACCAAACATAAGCAAATGTACAGCTTACAGCAAATGTCAGTGTATGAAAGATTCTTTAAAAAAACATGATTGCAGATCAGCCAAGTTCAAGTTCATACTTTGTTCTTATATCATGACAGTTTTCAGAAAATGCTACTTGGAAATTTATTCTTCCAGGCCTTCAGACTAGCACTGAATTAAGGCAGTACTGAAATGCACATTTGAAAGCTAAATAAAAAACCCTGTAAAATCCAGTCCATTTCACAAGTAAAGTAAAACATTTCCATGAATTTCAGCTTAACAAGCAGCCTCAGAAGACATTGGTCACCTGCAGAGCTAAAAAGCTGCAGAGCAAACGACAGGTTAGACCAGTCTGGGTAGCTCTGGTAGAAATCTTGCCAAGCTGAACACTCACCTGGATTCCTTGAACATTGGAAAGATAGTCCAGCTGCTCAGAGGGCCTAGTAAGTGGTCCGTGGGGTACGTGGCCTGATGAGTTGTTGTTCTTTAAGATGGTCTCAGCAGTAGGAGAAGTACCACCATACAATAGCTCTCTAGCAATCATTGCTGTTACTGTAGCCTTGGCAGGATTTGGGGCTGCCCTATTGAACTCTTTGGTGTGGTGTCCTTGATTGGCTCCTACAGCTTGTGCAACCTCAGGGACCATGGGAAGAATTCCAGCAGGAAGCTGCTGATGACTGAGATAAGGCATCCTAAACTCATCTTCTTTATTACCTGAGAAGAGAGAGGTACATACTGAACAGATGCTATTTCTATGAGGCCTTCTGCAGGCATGTGAAGGCACATATAGGCATCAAAAACCACTTTTGAAAAAAATAATTCATTTCAAATTACTTTTGAAACACTAACAAACTCAGCAAGCTTGGTTCACTGTTGGTCGGTCAGAGATTCAGTATCATCAGGACAGAGTTTGCTTATTGAATAAATGATTCCCTGCAACACCTGCCTCTGCCAAAAGGAGCACCTTTACCTCCAGGAGCCATTTCTCCGGGTTAGTGACACTTACAGACACCTCAGACAGTTGCAGCCACAGTCTAGGTACAGCTTTTGGTTTCAGAATTTTTTATTTCATCATCATTTAAACTGCAAAAGCAAATAATGAAACCATAGAATGGCCAGAGCCTCTGTTACATATTGTAAAAGCAGTGACAGTTCACAAAGTTTAAAGTGTATATTGTGAAAAGGTAAACAGGTAGGTAAGGTTACAAGTTAGATTTAAGAGAGATAAGAACAGGTTTTTATGGGGAACTCACATACACAGAACTGTGGAGGAAAATCACAGAGGTGTGCTCAAGAAAGGTGGGGAAGACAGTGCCACTGAAATAAACAGAGTCTGTATTACAGCAGAATAGATAAATGAAGTTCAGCAGGACTGAGCTGTTTCAAGTCTAAAGATGAAAGTGAAAATTTTTAGATGGAGGAAGTTGGGGATGGCCAAGTCTGAATAACAAGTCAGGAAGTTTGCCTAAGATCTTATGGATGCAGTAAAATGTTACTAAAGTCCAAGTCAATCCCAGCTACTTACAATTTAAACAATTAAATTATACTTAGAACACATAAAGCAGCTGAAACATACTCTCCAGAACAGAAATATGTTGCAATAGACAAACTTTCCGTATTGACTCCTCCCAGCAGTTTCCATTAGCAAAAGCCAACGCCTGTATACTTGGTGGCCAGGTTTGGAGGTTTTTTTGTTCTAGTCAGTCATGTGTCAACCACTATAACCACCAACTGACTGAAAAAAAGAATGCAGACACAGTTCCTCGCCTTCAGTCCTTAGAGACTAAACACAAAGAGGTTGTTCTGTACTACAGAGCCATTCCTGCCTTCTCCAACTCTGCTTTAGGAAGACCAATTTCAGTTAGTACTGACACCCTTTCTTATCTTCATCCCAGGAACAGTCTTCAACACACTGCAGTTATTCCCTCAACATCTGTTAGGTGATACAGCCAAACCGAACACAGCTAACTCTGCCTCAACAAATTCAGCACGACCCTCCCATTGCTACTCTGCCTCAGGCTTAAGAGTGATTTTTAGGGCAGTCTTCCAACCTGCAACTGTTCTTCCAAACCTAGAAGGCTATTCCCAAGTGGCAGAAACCCCAACCCCTTTCCCAGGGAATCTGCTCCCATCCTCATTTGGACCCTGTAACAGAAAAATGTTCTGCTAAGCCAAAGAGGCCGATCCCTCCTCCTCTCCTTACCTTTCCCCCACAGAAATTGCCCACACTTCACTCCTGCTCTTGGTTGAAGGAGCCTGGACTCTGGATCAGAACCAAGCTTGGTTCTGAAACTCATTCTTGTCTTAGAAAGCCTCAGACACAGATTAAAGCCTGTCCCAAGACCCCTCAGATGGAGGGAAAACAAGCCCAGACACTGCAGGTAGCAGCAGCGGCACCTTTGCTGACTGCTTGACCAACCCCTTAGCACACAGATGCCTTTGGCTTGGCCACCTACTGCCCTCGTTGAGCAGGTGGCCAAGCGAGCTCAGTATGGAACGACTTGGGAGGAATAAGCTCTTTGGGATTTGAACAAGCCGGCGGTTGCACACCCCTGCTCACGACATCGTGTTCAAGGGCACTACTGAAGGGACTGAGGACTGTATCTTACACACACACACCCCGACAGGGCCAAGGCTCTTTCAGTAAGGTTACTTACTAGTTGAAGTCTCTTCAGAGCCCGGCTCAAAGAAGGTTACTTTTCTTCCATCACCCGGTTTCTTCACTGGTGTCTTAAAAATAAAAGGAAAAAAATGCCAAACACACAATATCCATTTAAAACTCTTTTTTTCCCCCCAAGTTTTAAAGTTTTCAAGATGCGGGTGATGTGACTAGTCAAAATTTTACTGAAAAATTTGTTACTCAAAACCCTCAATTATTACATAGCTACCAATAAGAGACAAGTTCCATGATTCTTATTCACTGAATGACTAAAACTATCTACAGACCAGTGCAGATTAAGAACACAGATACTGAGAACTAGATACCATAATAAAGCCAGTTAAACTAACACTAGTTACTGGTATTACTGAGGACAACATACTGGACACAAACAAGCATATACATGAAAAGTGGAAAACTAAACCCAGACTTGCTATTTTAACTCCCTGGTAATATCTGCTGACTCCACAGCAGAGCACAAGGCTTCTTCCCTGCCCAGGGACCCACCAAAGAAAGACTGCAGTTGGTGGTAAGGCTACGTAAAATTATTGCTAGCACAAAGTCCTATAACCTACAGGTCTGCAAGTTTCTAAGACCAGTACGTAATTATCACAGGTTCCGAGCCATTCCATAAAGATGAAATACATTCATTTAGCCTTCCGGTGAGACTTTGATTTACTTGCAAAATTGAAGGTACATTTTGGATACATTAAGGCTTATTTTAGAGAACAGTCACCTCAGTACAACCTCTTCCTGGCTAGGGCAGACTTTACTACACTGTTACTGCTTGCAAAGCTGCTCTTTTTCCAGCTGAACGTTTGCTGTAGTATTAAACAGCCGTTGACTCTTCAGGACACTTACCTTCTCTTCTGTCTTTAATGCTGGCTTTGGAGGTTGAGGTTGAGGGACTTTGAAACCTAAAAGTTCCAACATATTTTCAGCTGCATTGCGTTTAGCCACTTTTTTGTTCGTGCCCATTCCTTCAGCTGTGTGTACACCAACTTTCACCTAGACAAAAGAGGAAGAAAAACCAAATAAATTCTTCAACAGTGGTATGAGGATTCACTTATTAGTGATCTGTCTCAGGCATGTCATGAGTCACAAAACAGTTCAAGTGATCATTATTCCAAGCAAGTTGTCATTTATTATCAATCATCATTGGCTTCCAAGCACAGAAAATGCAAACAGAAGTCACACAAGCAACTATATTTCATCATTCCACTCTGGCAACAGCCTAAATGCTCAAAGCTGATATCACAGCAGTTACAGATTTTCCAAGCTGAAGTTATAGGTTTAGCTTATTTACTAATGTAATGGAAAGAAAGCAACTAACTTCCCTGCCTTGGCCAGGGTAGGTCTGAAGAACGCACTGAATTATTAGAGGCTAGGGGATACTCAGCGTTAAATACTACTATGCTATTGGGATTTGCAGTGAGGAGTGCAGGAAGTGCTGCTCTCTAAAGCAACACATGAAACCTCAGAGGAAGGAGGAAATGAAGGATACCCAGGTTCATATTAATAAATCCTACATTAGAAAATATAATAAGCTCAGTATCTCTTAACAGATTATTAACATTCCCATTAATTAAAACATTAGGCAGTTACAACATAGCCTTATGGTGCCCTATGTGATCGAGTTTTTAAAAACATGATTCAGATCACTTTTATTGAACCTCGAATGCAATGTAATCTTCCTTGACTGTAGCCCACTAAATACTTTCTTAATAAATTTCATGGAAATCTGGCCATAATCCTGTTAAGTTCATATAACATCATGACAACTTGATTACCATCAGGCAAAAAAAAAGGAAATGGGAAAAAAGAAAAGAAAAAAAAAGACACCACAGCCACACAACTAGATTTCTCAAATTAACATACAAACCTGCATAACAAACTCCCTGCGCCTTGGAAGACCACGTTCTGTGATGAGCATGTACTCTGGTTCCTTCTCTTTCTTGGCTTGCTGTATCTGGGCAAGTCTGCTAATGGGATTCATTCCTTGACCATATTCTGGACTTGTTTGCAGCTATGCAGAACAATGTTTAGGAAACAAGCCAAAATTTGTTAATATTTGGTTTAACAGACAAAATACAGTGTGCCACTGAACTCACTAATCTCTAGAATTTAAAAACACTGAAATAAAAGTTGCTTAATGGAACACTGTCTCGGCCAAATAGAAACGCTCAATTGATCTGGCTCTGCTGTCACAGTTGACCACATATAACCTACCACGGGTAATAGTTTTACAAGTTCTAATCCTGCTATATTAGGAGGGACAGGCTTGCAGGAGAATTTGCACAAGCAAAAATGATGCAAAACTCAAAGCTGTAAAGTCTAAGGCTTGAAAGTCAGAGCTTGATTTTTATGTGCTGCTCATGCTTTTATAAGATTTCTCTTTCACCCTGAATGTACTGATAACTCTTGTAGAAGTGATGCCAGAACCCCATTTAGAGTGGGAGCAAAATACAATTTCATCTGTAGTACCAGACTGCTGATAAATTTTGAGCAGTGGAATAGTGTCTACAATTACTTAGAAACGCCTCTCATCCGATGATTATTTATAACAGTCAGATTTCTGTCTCTTACCTTCATTATTGATTTTGTTTTCTTTTTGATTCGTGGCTTCATTTTCTCAACTGTAGGAATGGGGGGCAATTTTTTCAGTTCTTCTAGGACTGCTATTGCAGCATTTTTCTTTGAGATCTTCTTGCTCTTTCCTTCACCTTCACCCATGAATTCTCCAACTAACACCTTGGTTACAAAGCTCTTCATATGGGGAGGACCACTTTCCTTGGTCACCTGTTTCAGAGGGAAAAACTGAGTGAAAGCGTGATAAACACTTATTAAAAATGGTAGGGCACATTGTTTATAGCAAACTTCTCTCAAGAACTACGGTTAAAGAGATTTTAGATTCTCATACAATCCAGAAAGTAGAGCTGTAAATCAGTCTAATAACATAATCCCACCCAAATAAACATACACTTCAAAAAGATCCGATGCAGCAAGCAGTAAACAGTATTTACATATAAGTCATAAACCCATCTTACTCAATTTACTGATTTACTCTCTCAATATTAAAATATGGCTGTTCTATTTCATACTTCTACACAGTTAACATCACCTCATTAAATACATCATGCTGCAATAATAGAACATTCCAGAGAAAGCAATTCATTAGGATCCAGCATTTTAGGTCAGAAATCAAGAATTCTAGAGACATCTAGGAGATAGTTCCCTACTACAGATTTAGTCTCTTAACTCCATTCGTAACATATGGTACTTCAAAATATCCACAAAGTCAAAAAGTAAGAATGAGTTAAGAACTTCCACCCACAACTGGCTTTGTGTGATAGTATTTCATCAGCAATGCTCAGGCTAATCTGCAGTAATTGAAAGCTTCATGTAAAATTTCACAGAATGGTTTTAGAAGCAATTTAGTTACACACAATTGTGTTTTCTTACTATAATAATTCAGATAGGTGACTGAAATGTTACTCTGCCAGCTCAGGAAAGCAGCATGATAAATTAATATTTTAGTGAAACAGAGATGCTCCTATGGAAACTATTGATTTAAGATAACTAAAATGATCAAGGAGAGGCAAAGAGGCAGCAAGCAGCCAGGCCAAAGGGAAAGGAAAGTAAGATGCACATGAGGTCACCTCACGGCAAGAAAAGAAACCTATTTGTGAGATTCTGCAACTTGCGGGTAGTCCACATCAGTGCTTGATTAAGCAAATACTTCCATAAATGCCTTTCAGAGTGAGCTATACTCTTTTGCCTTGACTCTGCGCTTCAGTGTTCTAACTGTTAATGTGGAATTGTGTTTTGTTTCTTCACTGTAAAATTTATTTCTCAAAAAGCTTGGAAAAAAGATTGCACAGACAACCACAGTGTAGCTGTTCACTCATGTTACAATTTTAGCGCATGAATTTGTGAACAGGTGGGTTTTTCTTTTTTCTTCACTTTACCGTATAGACTTTAAGACAATCAGGGTGACTGTCAAAGGTAAAAGTGTATTCACAACTAACAAGGCATGTTAAAAGTCAGTTGTTTGGGTTATCTAGAAGAGACTCAACTTAATGTGTACCCTTAATATTCTAATAAAAACAGATCTAGAGCTTGTAAAACAAACATACCTCAAAATTCACAGGCAAGTTCCTTTTAAGTGCAATCTCAAAAACTTGGCTTATTTCAGATTTATTGAGATTTTCATCATCTGGTTCTTTTCCGTTAACCTAAAAGAAGCATACTCTATTTAAAATAAAGATCCTATTAAATTGAATTTTATCCATCCAACCAGTTTACTGAACTCTCAAAATTTTAAGTAGTCTGACCTTTACTGCCATTTACGTAAATGTGTAGAAATGCAGCACACATACTACAGAACTGAAACTTAAGAAGCTCATTTAAGGTGTATGTGTAAGAGCTACCAAACCCTCGTATTTTCATGTGCTCGTTACAGGAAAGAACAAATGGAATAAGGGCCAACAGGTATAAAAATCTATTTATAGAAAAACAAACTGAAGTGTTAAATGAACTGATTTCCAAATGGAAGTACCTTTATGAAATACAGTTTTCATGTACTGATTGGACATTGTACCAAGAGCACTAAGACAGTATCAGATAAGAGAAAGGGCAGAAAAAATAAAGATTCTGAGAATGGGACCAATGTGAATAAAGGATGGCTAGTTAGACCCTGGCGTAGTCCTGTCTTAACATGCTCCCTTGTAAGTGCTTCATCTATAGATTTTTTTATTCATCTGAAGAACATAGTATCAGGAACTTGCCTTAAATCAAATGGTGTACATCTCTGAGAACTTACACCTGCTAGGAGGACAGCAGTGCCAGGTGAAGCTTACCTACAGGCACTTCTACGTATCTCCAGGTAAAATTTTGATTGTGATTCCAAAAATGTCTTCAATGATGTTGGGATCAACATGAACTAAGAGGCATGGTAACAGCAACAGAGAAATTTTAAGACTAGGTGTCCAGCAATGATATTGGAAAGTTATGATAAAGATGAACAGCAACAATTTCACCAATTATATCATGCCACAATACCAGTTATGCAACCAGGTAACAAAAAGGATTTGAATATTTTATTGGAGCAGCAGAAATATGCTAGAGAGCCCTCATGATTAAAACTAGTTTTGACCACAGCAAGCATCCCCAATGCCTGTTACTAACGAGTTAGATTAAAACATGTTTTCCACCACTTAAAGCAGCCTCTTCCCATCTCAGAAAAAAATATTAGCAAAATTAATCTGTGGTTTTCACCGCTCCCACTGTCCCATCAGATTTCACACTGTTCTTATGGGTTGACCTTGTATTTCAGGTTAGAGTTGCAAACATTTCAGAAGAGCACCTTTTACAATGATAACACCTAACATGTCTGATCCCACTACTACACCCAGTCTCTACGTGAGGTGTACACAGAGCAATCTCGAGGTCTGCGGAAGCTGAGACCACATGATGGCACCACTCCCACAGAAGGGAGGCAGATGCATAGCGCATTAGACTTCCTGAGAAAGGTGGAGGCAACACCTGCACTAGCAGAACCACGCTATACCTCAGCAGAGGCACAACATGGGTAAAAATTGACAAACCAAGACTGAATGCAGGAGTCAAAAGTCTTGATCATCATATTCTAAAACCTATTTCAAATACAACTGGTTAAGTTCAAAAGGAATAGCATCTTATACCCCGAAAAAATATGTGAACTGCTAAGGTCTTATTTTACTCCAGTCCAGGTATTACAGGAAGTTTACTACTAGCTTCTCTAGGAATGATCTATCACCACTGTACTGTCAAAACATTAGCACAATCACTTTAATTACAATATTTTCCCCCTCCTTGTAATTTCAGATACATTCTAGTTTTCCAAATGCCAACTTTTTTCCTTGTGAAGGTGACCAGGACTTGTCTTCATTTAATATCCTTTCAAGAGAATGCAAATAAATAGTATGGAATTATTTGCTATACTAGGCTATATATTCTTGACATATTCCAAGCCTGTTCACACAGTGTAAAACATAGTTACTTTTCTTCAATACCTCTACCTAAAAAGAATAAATTAATAGCAAAATAACAATTAACAGACTATATCTATTTTACTGATTATTCTGCCTTTACTTGAGTTCTGGATCATTTTATTTTATAAGTAAAAAATAATCATACACACACTCTCCCTCTTTCCCTGCACACCTCAAGGCAGATGATCTATAAAGTCTGCTTTTACAGGAGTTTGCACGCATGCATAGACTAAACTCTCCAAGGAATCTATGCCTCTAAACCAGAACAACAGCACAAACAGAAGCATTTACCACTCTTAGATCTCATCAAACTGTTCAAATCCATCTCTAACAAGTGAAAAAAACCATCACAAAAGGAAACGAAAAGTGATAGATTAAAAAACTCCCAAGCAAGTGCAAAAGTAATATACTCCTTTAAGAGGGATTCACCCTTTTCTAGGAACTCTTTCAGTGCGCACTTCCTCAAAGACTGCTTATAAGCATATGATGAAAACCAGTGGAATTGCTGACTAGAACTACATGGATTTCAACATAGCTGTTGGTCTATTTTCGTCCACGTTAAGGGTATAAATGGCAGCTGACAGTTACCAACTCAGCAAATAACATAGAAGCAATTCTGGTTTTAGTATTTTCAGGCAAAAGTTAGAATTTCTCTCTAAGAACTGTGCTAGAACGCATAGCTTCCTATGTTTTCTAAGCTTTAAATTGATGCTTTATCATCACTGTCTTTGAATATGCTACGTTGCGGTACTGCAACTTTGTCTGTGTGTCTTACCTCCCATCAGACTAATTTAGGTTGGAAGGGTCCTTTGGAAGTTTCCTACTACATCCTCCCACTCAAAGCAGAGCAGACTTTAAAATTAGCTGGGTTGTCCAGGCAGGGCTTTGTCCAGTGGAGAGCTAATATTATTAATTTTTTTTCCTGCCACTTGTTCTACATCTGCAGTCTGAGAAGGTGGGAGAAATGGTCATTCTTACCCTTAAAGTCTAATCATTTTATTCAATGATTTCTTCTTAAGCACTGAATATTTTATATTTAAAAAATACAAGAGTAAAATACTGTAAATACAAAAAATCTGGAAAAAAAAAAATCACCCCCCAAAGTACAAGAGTTCAGGCATCTTCTGTTTATACACCCACACAAATGGGATACACAAAAATAACTACATTTAAAAATAAAATTTCTAGCAACATCAAATGTCAGGTAGGAAGTATTAGGATTATATCTGTTTATGAAATCTCAGTTTGCCTCCACTATATACACATATTATAATAGCGTCTCTCATGCTCTTACACTACCAAATCCTTCAAGGACCTTGCCTCACTGCATGCAAGAATGAACAGCGCTCACTCAGCAGTAAAATCTTCCTTATTTTATCCTCATCTTGTCTAGCGCAAAACACTGTCACAAAACCAGCAATTCCTTCAGACGTTCCTAAAACTACAATATTTGAAAGCCACAAATATTCATGAACTTAGCATTTAAGTACCAACTTTAAATTAAGATCTGATTTATGTGAGTACTCACTATAAAACGGTACTCTCTGTTCAAAGGAGTGTTCTCCTTAGCTGCATTTCTTACTGTTCATTTTGTAGACAAGTCAAACAAATAGAAAAATAAAATGACAAATGTATGTTTCTCATGAAAGTTTAATGACTTGTCCAACATAGGTATAGCAGGATCAAGACAGCATTCAGCTCTCAGTGAGCTTGCAACTGTTTCATTCATGAAATACTTCTTTTTTCTTGCAATCTCTCACATCATTCACAATAGTGTTTCCCTTATCATGTCCTTAAAAAAAAAGAACAAACCAACAAAACAACAAACCAAACCAAACAAAAAATTTCTAGGGAGAGACTTGGTAGGTTTACTTCTTCACCTCCTGATTTACAACCCTCACACTGAACGAGGCATCCTATAGAAAAGAATACATGGTCACGTAAAGACAACTGCGGTGTTTGTTCTGAAGACCTCACATCACCCAACTTGAAACACAACTCTACAAATACTCAGAAAGTCACTTGTACAGAAGCATTTCTAAAAAAGTGAACAGAAAATAATTCAGTTACATGTGATCCTATTATTTTCTGCAGAGTTGGACTCCTTGGGTGCAGTACATAGAACTTTGCTACCTGAGGTGGAAAGATGGCTGATGACAGCAGGTTATGAGCAGCTTTATGAGGGTGAGTGCAAAAAGAAGGTGTTATGCATCTCTGACACAAGATGACAATACTCAGGAGTTTGGGCCTGTAGTGAAGGTGAACATCCCCCTCAGGCTTGACTTCTGCGTGAAGCCCTCCAGCTTGTCCCTGAGCACACACTGCCTATTGCCAGTTCTAGATTTCAGTGCAGAACTCATCTCCACTCTTTCAGCTTCTATTCCCAGCATCACTCTTCTCCCCAGTTGCATTTGTAATCCATTGACTCTTAGTAGCCTCCATCATTCAATAACCTCTATTCCTCCAGGACAGCTTTCCGTTACCTGAACCACTACCATCAGTGCCTCCTAGACCTCTTCCCTGATTCATCGGATGCAGTGTTTTTGCCTAATTATCTGGGCAACGCCCTCTCCCACAGACACACTCAGAAGTTTAAACTCAGTGTCCTTTGGCTTCACAACACATCTCTTCAATCCTCTTGCTCAGCCATTTGTTCTTTTTCCCAGTCTGAGACCCCTTGTTACCTTCTTGCCCAGTTCTTCATTTTCCTTCTTTCTCAGCACATAGCCAGACTCTGTGTCCACCAGGTTCTCATATTCCCCAGCTTAACCGGTCTAACCTTCACTTCCTGTTCCTCACCTCTCTGGCAATGTCCTAGTCTCTCTTGCTTCTAGGTTTGCATTGCATGGCATCCTTCTCAACATGATTTATATGCCAGCATGGAGTACATCAACAGATCTCTTACTCTTAGTTCTAACATCAAGTCCTTGTAACTCAAGCCTTGTGAGCTATAATGAGCTCACAAAGGAAAGACTAAATACACTCTTTGTAGCAGTCTTTGGCCAAAGCAGTCAGCCAACACATACAGAGAGGGCACACAGTCAACCAGCCCCGGAAGCTATGAGTAACTCATGTGCACACAAGAAGAACTTCTGCCTAAAGCAACTTAACAAAAAAGCATGAAAAATACCAATAACTGGAAAGTGCTGAGCAGTCATCAATACATGGAGGGATAGAAATTTGCTTCTTATATTTATACCAAAATGTATGTATGAGTTTCCTACTTCCACGAACTTCCTGCTCCTCTAGAACTTCTATGGTTCTTTGCAAAATCACGTAGGAATTTTGCCCAGGAAGCAAACCCATTTCTATGTTGCCCACACTGGAATGCAAGTACCCCCTTCACACACTTCTTCAGAAGTTTGCATATGATCTGTACCTGATGAGATATTAGTTCCTATCTATGCTTCCAGTACTCATATCTGACAGAGGTCTATAGCATTGCTGTGGAAAAATACGACAGCAAAATAATTAATATAACTTCATTTGGGAAAATTATAGTTCCATAGAAATTTATGTTTTCAAATCAAAGTATTTCTATTGACACATGTAGGTCAACACTATTATACAGAATTAAATTTCACAATTGTCATCTTCCTCTCAATAGGGATAAAATACCTCAGTTTATCTCAGCAATTTATGCTTACAGCACTAAGATTAATTCCCACCTCTGGTTTCTCAGGTAAGGGCTCATTCTGCAGAACTTTCAGTGCTTTAGCAGCTGCATCATGCTTAGCAGCTTGTCTTGTTCTTCCTTTCCCATGAAACTGCTGCCCTCCAATTGAAAGCTCAACTTGATAAAGTAAGGGCCCAACAGGAAATGGGTAAAAGTACCTGCAAAGAGAGATTTCAATAAGCACATAGTTTGGCCTACAAAGTAAACAGAAACATTAATGTTTCTGTTACCATGGATGAGATTCGTGAATGAATCTCTTGGATATCAATAACCACCACTCAACACTGAAGCACTAGTATCAAGAAGCCAAATTTTGATTTAAAATCTGTAACATTTTAGGGAGAGACCTTTGAAACAGAGTTTGAACATTTACTGGTTTACAATATGAACACACTTCTACCCAACTAGAACAGAGAAAGACAATGTAACTATGCTTTTATAGACTTGGCAGGCCGGTTAAGTTTTGGATTCTTAATTCCTACACCCATATAAAATTCTTTAAGCTGAAGTTTCAATTTAAGTAGCTTTAGAAAAAGTATCAAACTGTTTTCTTCACATTTGCTTTTACACAGAAATGAAATGCAAGAAATATTTAGCTAATGTTTAGTTATTCACTTCACAAAACTGGCTATACCTGAATGCCCTCAAAAACACTTCATCATTTGGTCCAGTTCCCTTTTTCCTCCCCCTCACAGAAAAAAAAACAAATAAAAGAAATGACAGCTATTAATGGGGTGTACTTATCAAAACCTTTTGCCTCATAAGATGGCTATGTTTCAAGCTGAATAGCCTTTTAAGGGATGTTGTATTTTTTGATATGATCTTCTGAAAACTACCTAAGCACTCAGATGATGAGAGTGGAAGTTCAAAGATATTAAAAGATATAAGCCTGCAAAACCAAAAATTAAACACTACGTACCGTGGAGGGTAAGTACCACCTCTCATAGTGTAGTTGTAAGTGGATCTCATCCCCGTATAAGGATCAATAGGTTTGTACATAGGTTTCTTTCCCAGCTTCATGCAAAGTGCATTTAACTCCACTGTGGGGGTTACACTGTCTAAATAAAAAGGAATATAAAGAGAGTTGTCCAACTGTCACAAAGAACTGAAACAATCTAAACTCTTATGCTGTCTCAAAGCAGGGAAAAATGAGATCAAGATTTGCCATATACGGTATCTTAAATGAATGAATTCTGAAGAGAAATGCTAAGGAACACAAAGAAAAGTAGCCTATACGAGGCATATTAAATTAGCAGCATAGTACCATTGTGATAAATCCTGTTACAAAAAACATGAATTTGCTGGGGGATTCTTCCATTATTATGTATTTATTTATTATTTTCCTTTTGACTTGTGAACTTACTGATTTATTTATTTTTACAGCATATCTAACAATGTGGTCTGCAGAACAGAAATTTCTCTTCCCCCTAAAAAAGACTTTTAAGTTCAATCAACAGGCATGCTACACGCCTTCTGTGTCTGTTGTTCACTGAGAATGATCAAATGGGTTTCTTTGTACTCAATGACCTAAGAAGGGTTTTTATGACTCTTCACTTCCACATTGCAACAGGCGTTTTCAAAAGGAAGGTATATTGCTACTGAGAGCTATAAACATTTGTCTCAGTGCAGATCTCGTGTGGGTGAAGAGTTGACCGACTATTCTCGTTTGAGAAAGAACAGTCACGTCAATGGTCATTTTTTCTATCACAGATCTCACTGGCTCAAAAATCAGCCTGTACTCTAGTACAACAGTGTTTTGCTATAAAGCAATTGACAAAAGAAAATGAAATAATGGAAAAGATTCACAGACAAAATAAGTAATTGCTAGCTTCTAGTATTTTTACTGTTGACTGTACAAAGTGTTTCTAAAGAAAGAATTTAGGTGGTATCAGAATACAACGGGCACAAAAGAGAAGTTTTAACCTTTGCTGAACATCCTAACGCTACCCCAATAGCTTGGAATTCAAGTGGCAAACAGTAAATGCAAAACAATTACATGTGCAGCTGAGATCTGAAGCTAGTTCATATTTAATTTTACATTTTAAATATATCTTAAAAGCAGCGTTAGTAAAGTAAGAAGTTCCCTAAACATAGTAAACTACAACTTAGATGCTTTTGTACAAATCAACATCTATTTCTCTTTAAAGAAGTACAAATGATGCAAATTCCAAAATGCTGATCCAATCCCTCAACCCAAATTTAACAGGTTTTGTTTCTTTGTGGTTGGTTTTTTTTAATCATTTCCAAAGAAATCTTCATGTCAAGCTTCTGAATTATCCTATCAGAGTTACCAAACACATTCACGTGCCCATGCAAAAGATCACTCTTTGCTGTGAGCAAATTCCTCACGTTGATTTTATTTACATTTGTTTTGTTCACATTTTTTCACTTTTATTTTTTTAAAGATTAGGATAAAAGTCTTTTCCAGGATTTCACCAAGTATTACAATACAAAACAGTTAAGCAGTGGGCTCTTCAGGCCTAAATGACTTGATGGAAAAACTCTATACTTTTAACTTGTTAACATGATGACTTTTTATCACATCACCTACAACAATCAAAGATTCAATCAAGATTGTGTTCTTACAAGACCTGACAATTGCCATTGTCAAATATGCAGAATCACTGCTTTTATTCATCCTTATGCAACTTTCAAATACATATCAAAACCAGAAAGGTGTATTTTTTTTTTTAAAGTCAGTTTGTCAAGGCCTATACCTGGATTCTTGCCTTCACTACGAGAAGGACGAGCCGTAGGCTTAGGGAATTTTGTCCCTTCCAAAGCTTTGGCAGCTGCCGCATGTTGCGCTTTTTTAATACTAGTCCCTTCAGCTTCCCAGTGCTGGTCCCCAAGAGTCAGTTGCACTGTAAACACCTCAAAAATAGAAAAAAAACCCAATTATTATGAGCTTCTTCAGAATTCACATAATTTAATTAGACCGTCTTCCACAAAACAATGAGTCTTTTAGTGATGCAAAAGATGCGAATATGGTAATCAAAGCTTTCCTCAACTACCATGTCACCTCCAGATTTTAAATGCTCTAGACATCCATAGGATTTCCCTGACTACTGAACTAAGAATTTCCCAATAACTGCAGCCAGCAACTATCCTGCACACCACATAAAATTGTACAGGCTAAAAAACAAAAGACATGACGTGTATAGAGGCGACAGCTACGTGGACAGCTGGTATGCCAGCATCACTCTGAACAGCTGCCTTCAAATTCAGACTTTTTTTATTCCACGTAACTCAATTCTTGCCTTAATACTGTGGGTTTTTAAATGATTATTTTTCAGCAGTTTGAAGAAGATAAGTTCATATTGCACCATGAAAGCTTCTAGAGGCCCACAGGTGAGCACAAGCCTATTTGATTATAGAGCAAAGCTCTGCAGCACTTTTTTTAAAGTATGTGGGATAGGGAAGGATATATATTGCTCTAATTTTTCACAAATTAATCAAACAGCAAGCCAAGGTCTCCCTGGTAATTAAATGAAGTTTAATTTCAATCAGAACGAAAAAGCAAGCGAACAGATGCTCTGAATGTTATTCCAATACTTTTTGTAAATGCAAACCTTGCCTCTTTTGCACACTGAAGCTGGCATTACACATATTTCGGACAAAATATTTTAGTTCTCTATGTCACTAAGTCCCAAGGCAATTCCTCTAACATATGACAAACACCATTCCAGGAAACACTTTAAGAAGATGTCAGATTAAACAGACATATCCGATGTTGATTTTCCTTGTATGCCTTGACCTCAGTTCTCATACAACAGAGATCTTCAATGAGGACTTAAAAGTTTAATGATGCTAAAACTCACTTCTTCAGTGTCCTCTGAAGCAGCACAAACTACTTGTATATTTGCTGTATTCCTGGAAAAGCTATTTCTCTGCATACAAACAGAACACTAAAGGAACTGTGTATTACTGAGATGTTGACACGCAAAATTTCCAGGCATATTGACAAGTATAGATTTGTACCCTTGCCAACTACATAGGCACAAAAGCACAACTCCTTATGTAGCATTTTTCCTAAAGAAACATGATTCCCATAAATCTTCCTGCATTTCACAGGATAATTTGGACTAAGAAGCTATTTTAATCTGTTAAAGTTGGTGAGATTAGTATCAAAATATTAAAATGTGGAAGAACACAGAACACCTGCAGAACAGGCAAGATGCAGAACAAAACTTTAATATTGTACTAGAAAGCGATTGTATAAAGATCATCCCTATGTAATACAAATTTTTTTAGCAAAGAGTGCAAGGGACAAACCTTGCTTCATTTAAAGAAAACTAAAGCTAAGCATCTCCTAATGGATCTAACAAATAACTCTTCAAAAAAGCTGAGTAACTTTAGGTAAGTTCAGCCTTTATGTCCCTTAGGAAACTGACTTTAGTATGTGTAACAGCTTCACATTTCCCTGCCATTGGTACTTTGGTGAGCCTCCCACTCCTCTCCGTTACTCTGTACTATCTTGCACCAAAAGTATAGACTTTGCCATTCCACTTACGAAAGAGCACAAACAGGAGTAAGAAACTTCTATGAATATTTACCTTAGAATGAGCTGGACCTTGCTCGCTCAGAAGCTTATACTCAGGCTGAATCTTGTTGAAACGGGCTAACTCATTCACAAGACACATTGGGGTCTTCTCTTTGGGGTTTGCCATGTTTGAGGGAGCTGAAAGATTACATAAGAACAGATAAATGAACAGGTAACTATAAACTCTGCTACAATTTTTAATTTAAAAAATTTCTCATTGGCTTAGCATTTAGTTGCCTGCAATACACCGCTTCTCAGAGAAGATTTGCAGGAATAGACACCTCTGCTCCTTAGCCAAACTGGCAACTACCTATTGAGCTTTGGGATTTCCACGCAACATCCATGCCTAAAATACAGCATCCTTAAATCTAATGTTTTAATGCAAGCCAGAAGTATGAAGGTAGGAGACTCTTGCATTCAGCTTGCATCTTATGTAGTACGTTTCAAGAAGCAAATCTTTTAAGTATTCATCTTGGTCACTTTCTTTGAATAATTTCAAAAAGTCAGTTGATTTCTTTTTCCTCCTCCTTTTCCCCCCTATTTTCTGTTTTTATTTAGTACCTTTTATTTGCTGTGTTATATTTTATTAGCACAATATATTTATTATTAAACTGGTCATAAAACCAAAAGATAATAGAGCTACATAAGCTATTTTAAAACATTTAAAAACATTTATTATATCTAAAACAAGCTACTTGTAGAAAAGATGGGTAGCAATGTTTTAAAAATTCAGTGTTATGCGATTTTAAATATTCTTTACTATTACAAGCATTTCCATTCATTATTAGAACTTCACGGAAAAGTATGTTGCTCTCTGTCTCAAACAGATTTCATTCCATAGGGAGAAAGCACTGCAAGTTATTGTAGCTGCACAAATATTACTTTCAAAGCATTTGTAGGTGCAAGACATCAGGAATACATCATGCCAAACTACAGTTACTAACAGACAGTCAATCTCACCTGCAGCTGCATTGGTGGATGTAACTGATGCAGAGGGTAAAGCAGAGTTTTGGATAGGTCTACCTGCATTTTCAGAGGGCAAAGAACTAGTAGTAGAGGGAATACTCAAAGGCTGTGAAAGAGATGGGTTCTTATTCAGTATTTGGCTCCCTGCAAGGGCAGCAGAAGGATTCTGAATTTGAACTTGAGACATGTTCACTTCCAACCAGAGCAAATTACTGTAGGTAAACAGCTTTGAATGCAGGCAAACTCAGGGTGATGAAGCCAAATTGCTGACCTGAAATGTAAAGATGAAAAGGATTATACTATTTAGCATTCTCTAACTAACAATCTATTGAAACTAATCCTCCATCAGCAAAAAAGGGTAAAAAAGTGTTCAATCGAGCACCCATTGTTTCCATTTTGTAAGCAATGTCAGTTAGGCATCTGGTTTTAACAGCATATTTCAATCTATATGCCCTAGCATTTATGTTTCGCATTTCTTTCATTTATAAAGGAGAAGAGGTATAGAAGCTTTATGCTTGTTCATTTAAGATAACTACCCATCTGTTTTCCCCATCACTGAATCCATTTACAAAGCAAATCCAGTTCCTTAAACTGATAGCCACTGCTTATATACCAAACAAAGAGCGACTTTCATCAACAGATCACATTTCATGCATTCTACCCTCTGAAGTTAAAGGTTTTAACATGGAAGGGCAAGCAGTAAATACAGTCTTTACAAAACAACTATTCAGAGTATGCGCCCTTTATGATAATCATAGACTTTCCCCCCCCCGGGTCACCAAGAAGGAAGCCTAGCTGGTTATGAGGAGAAGAGGACCAGCAGAAAATACCGAAGTAGCTATGACTGGGAAAAGTGAAGGTGTAAGAGCTCACAAACTTTATAACCTACGTGCGTTTTGAAGACTACTTCTCTTAAAGTCAAAGGCGTCTCAGTCCCGGTTCACGCGTCAATTCAGAGTTATTTGGCCTTGCAACACTGTGAACGAGCGCTGAAAGTACTCACAGGCATCTATGTTCATTTAAGAAATGAACCCCCAAGCAATGACTAGCCCCAGTCAACGTGAAGCATTGTGATAGGTCTTTCCTCCACCGACAAATTAGTGTTAGATTTCTCTTACACATGGATGCAACATTATCTTCATGCTCAGTTAAACCTAAATATACACGAAAGGGTTGCCGGTTTGAAGGCTATCACTGCTGCCAGAGCTCAGCTGCTCATATCCGCTTACGATCCACATAGCAATTTATCTATTAGAAATAAATGTTACAGCCAAGTAAATACATTTCGCGCACACACACTCATATGCTGGTCACCTGCAGATTCTATTAGGGCAGCAAACAGAGGTTTCTTCTTTCTTAGTTTATAGATGAAAAGGAGAAGAGAAATCAGGGCTCCAGATAGCACCAGGGAGCTATTAGTAGCAACACAACTCCACTAGTGCTCGGTAAGCTTCAAATTCTGAGCCTGTGAATGGACTTCCAAATGTAAGAGGAGCAGCAATGAGTCAGACTGAAGTTTTTAGCTAGTTACTGACAAAACAACTCTAAGAGGAGAGCCTAGGTTAATGCATTCATGGATACAAAAATTTATTTATCCAATAAGAGTAACAAAGCTAGTGGGAAACAACAGATAGAGCAACAAATCTACCATCTGGAATATTTTTACTTTGAAAAAACATCATAAACATGTCAGGCTTATCATGCTACCAGTTGGATAACTTTATTTTTTACTAAAGAGTGAAATTAGTTCAGATGACCTTATATGTAGATTATACTCAAAACAAATCCGATCGTTGACCACTAAATTTGCAGAAGTTACACCCTGGGTGCATCGTAACTGTGAAAATGGCATTAAGGAGCCTAGCTACAGGAATTCCAACAAGTTGTAAGACAAAGATGAGCAGTACATAGAATAAGACTCCAGGGTAAGAATTTTATAATCACTAAGTTTCATTCCCAGGAGCATCACTAGAAACACTGGAAATTTTCAAACATAATACAACAATACTAATTGCCTGGAAAAGACCATAAAGTCTTGCAGTGCAACAAAAAAAACCCCAATTCTCCTTTCCTGCTGAAGTGCAATGCCCTTCAAAGTAACAGTTTCTAATCCACACATTTTGAGAAGATGACACCAAAAGGTTTTATTTTGAAGTCATTAACATCAGGATCTTTCAGATCATGCTGGAAAGGAAGTCTGAAATTTTTTTCAGAACGCTCTGCCTACAAGTACTTTGTGTTTAAAGCAAGGCACCACCCTTCATCTATTTGCCATCACCTCGTTTTAGGGAACATGAAATTTCACCTCCAAAATACATGTTAAAATGGTTTTCTAGTCATACAATTCAGAGAACAACAGTATACCAATCCCTAGTAATTTTTTCTCCTCAAGAAGGGCAGTCCCTGACAAGGATATTATTAGTTCACTTTCTATATTTACGGTGGAGTACCGCAGAACCTCAGAGTGGTACAGCTCTGACCGCTCTCTACCCAGCTCTCTCTCCATCCAGAGTTAGCCATCAGTAGCCATCAGCGTTCAGCCTGAAAAAGCTTTTCTTCAAACACCTCTGGTTAGAAATAATATTCAGGACAGACAATTCAGCCGTTATTCACAAAAATCTGTGGAGACTTGAGGTCAGATCCTAGCGCTTGAAACAATAAGGTTTTGGAAACGGATCCAATTTTGAATAGACTTCAGCTGTGCACATTGGACAACCAGACAAAATAATTGCTGCAGACACATCCAGAGCTCACAACCTGCTTATTCTCAGCACAGAGACCGACGGCCCATCTCCTTCGGCAGTCTGGCTGCTCAGTCACGTCTAAACAGACTACTAAGGACCTAGGAAAGTGTCTGAAGCACACACCACTGGAATTCACCACACACCCTCCCATAATGTTTCAACAAACTGGAAGAGGTCAGCCCTTCTGTTCCTTCTGGGAATCCAAAAGACTTCCAGCCTCACAAGAAACCAAGCACTGAGAGTTTAAGCACAAGCTCCCTTTATGCATCTGTGAAACAGCAATAATCCCACCCACCCTTCTTCGCAAAGTGCTTTGCAATTACAAGTGTAGCCATGATCCGATGACCAAAATTACCATACAAATACTTGGCCTCTGGAGGCATTAATGTAGCAAGAAAGAAAAGATGTACTCAACAGGCTGGTGTGACTGCTCCTTTCCCTGTTTCTAAAGGTGGAGGAAGGAAGAGCTGCAATGCCTAACCAAAGAGAAACTTTAAGGAATCAATAAGCTCTATCTCTACTTGCATTAGAAATCTGAAACCTGTAGCACACAATGATGATCGAGGTTTATCCCCAGACATGCCAGTAGCTGAGTACCTGGCCATGCCAGTCTTTCACCACAGATGAATAGAAACTTATTATCAGGGAGAGAACTGAATTGCAACGAAAAAAACTTTTTCAATGAATGTACTGCCTTTAACCTAAGTGAATATAATGCTTGATTCTATATAAATTGCTACATCATTTCTACATAAATTGCTGCATCATTATTGTTTTTCTCTCTGCTTCACCAATACACCAATCTGTTTTTCCATTCAGATCAAAAATTGAATCTACATCCTGTAAGTTATCACCAATTCAGAACTATTGCAGAGTTCATTGGACTGAAATCAGGCAGAACCAAAGTGAAGTAGGCATTAAAAACCATCTGGTGAATTGTTCAAATTCTACCTTACAAATTTCTGACAGTTTAGACACTAGCTTGTAACTTACAAGTTTATATATACAAATATATACTACGCTTTCTTTTAAAAAAACATAAAACAAAGAACAGTCTGACAAAACAAACTGAGTTTTGTTTGTATTTTTTCAGCTGCCTGTGAAGTTTATGATGCTCTAGTTGATTTCTGTGAAGCATTTCACTGGGGTATAAGAACTCACTTGTCCATCATTGCGTATTTACAGGTTATTTGGGGATTATAAAAGGGTTTACAGTGCTTTTACAAAGTAATATGTCCTCTACCCTACAACAAAATCCTAACTATTTTACAAAAAAGCTTACAAAATCCTAACTATCCAAGAAAAAGCACCATAAGCTAGAAAGTTGATGCTAACAATTTATAAAGGCTGTTTCAGTGGACAGAGAAACAAAGAGATGCCAGAATTCCAGGTGATTTTTCCATGGAATCAGGAGTTAGCTACTTCAAACTCTTCAAGGCAAATACTGGCACAAATAACAGACCCCTGTAACATACTCAAGGCTTTGCTAGAACTTAAAACCACTCACAAACATCAAAAGGCAGGTGAATGAACAAATGTTTTACTCATAGTATCTTAGCCAGCAGCTAATCACATAACTTGCTCCTTTCTTACCCTTCCATGCTTTTTGCTAACTCAGACATTAATATCTTAAATTTTATTGAGACAGTGTAGCATGAGAATATTATCCTCATCATGGCAATGTCTGCCATCAAACAACTCAATGACCTATGGACAATAATAAATGTAGAGATGGACCTTCAGATGACAGTATTTCATCACTCCAGTATTTAAATTTTTATTTTCTTTTGGCACATTATGCCTGGAATATTCCCAGAAATTTTGAATACATTAAAATGCAAAGTTCAGAAGTCACTACAAGGTAACCAAAAGGCAAGCAAAGAAATACACAAAGATGTGAACATAGTCTCAGTCTACTCAGCCAAAAATAAATTAAAATCTTCCTGTACAGAAGAAAGAATGTAGTGTTTTCAGATAAAAGTTCTCTTGGGGCTTTTTTTGTGTTACAATTCTCAAACGTGTTCCAGATAGAAGCCAGAGGATCAAACAAAAAACATACACTTCCTGTGGGTAATCATCTTTTACCACAGCTTGTGGTTTCTTTAATACGATGCAAATAAAAGGTAAGAAACTTTAATGTTTTAAGTAAGTTTCCTGTACCTTTAGGAGCTCCAGAGAGTGAAGATTTGGATTTAGTTCTGAATAGGATATTTATGATGGAGAATGCCTAAAAGGAAAAACAGAGAGTTAACATTTTGCTTTCTAAAGCTACACAAAGATCTTCTGTAGTAAATGTCTCACCGCTACATTGACTTTGCACCATCCGTTTGGATGACAGGAACTTGTATGACCATTAAATTCTCACTGACAGACTGCTCAACAGAGCTATGTTTTTCCAAGAAGAAAGTCCAACCTGATCCAAGAACCTTCTTTCCTCGCTCTTTCCCCAAACCCAAGTGATTTTTCTAACACAGGCAGTGGAATCTCACAATAGTGCTCTTTGCAGGATTTTAAGAGTCACTTGTAAATTTTCTCTCTGCAGCAAGGCTGCCAGTTCTGTAGAAGTTAACCTGCTTCCTAACAGCCCTAGAGATCAGCTACTGAAATTAGACCCAGACCTTAATCCACAAGGCCAAACCAAAAGCAAGCCACTAACCTGAGAAACTCTGGCAGCACTTAATTTCAAAAACTTGATAAAAATTTTACATTTTGGCTACATTTCCAATCTAATGATTTCACTCATAAATAGGCATATTAAAAAACCAACCTAGCTAGAACCATTTTAGAATAAAATTTTTCCAGTACTGAATATGAAACCTGTCACTGCATGGACTTCTCTAAATGGAAATCAAAACGTGTTTTATTCTGCTTACAAATATAGCACAAAGTGTTTAATCCTCCTTTTCCATGACTAAAGCCAACTGCGCGCAGATGCTAGCAACATTACTACCAGCAACAAAATGGGCAAGATCTCAATCCTGATGGGGGTTAGAAGAGGACGTAGATAAATAAGCTCTTTAATTTACTTCAAACAGACATTTCAAAATCTTACAGTGAATCTCAGAACTATAACTAGTTATCTTGGAGGGGTCCCGCAGAACAGATGAGGGTGCAGACCCTGAAAAAGGCAAACGTTGTGCCTATTTTTCAAGTGGAGCATGGAGAAGGGAGACAAAAGAATTACTGTTTAGTTCAACTTTTCTTCTACAAGTTTTTCTGAAGGTTTAATGAAGCACCTGGAAAACAAGGAAATGGATAATATTCCCGGGTGGGATCAAAACCAAGTTGTATAAAGAAAACTGAATTTTCTCCAGCCATCTCTGGTGGTCTAACCAGGCTCAAAAATGAATCACTTGATCTCAGCAGGAACAAGCGTAGGATTCTGGGCAGGTACTGTCTGCTGATCAAACACAGGACAGAAAAACCACTAGTTGACACCAGCAGAGTGGGAGAAGAGTTACAACCAACATAGCATCATCACCTAACACAAGCCAAAGCTGACAGGCTCTTTTAGAAAAAGCAATCATCACACTGAAAAGCAGAAATGGAAAAATAGCCAGCGAGATATCTGCAGTAGTCCTTGTATTCCATACTCAAGTGTTACCGAGCCCTCAGCTGGAGCACTGTGTCCACATGTGGGTACTCTGCGTCAAGACGGATGTGGCAAAAATAAAGTAGGAAAAGCATCCAGCTTTAGAAAAATATAACCTACAAGAAAAGCACTACAGGATTTGGGCTTGTATTCACTGAAGAGGAGAGCGCTGGCTGGGGCAGGACAACCAGCAGTCTTCAAGTATATAAGAGGTTTTTGGAGTGAAGAAGAATAATCTGTTCTTCATGCTTTAAGTGACAGAACTAGAGGCAAGAGGCTTAAAGTGCATCAATGAAATGTTTTCTGATAGTAACAGTTACAATGAACTATACTGCTTTGGGTGACAGAGCTGGCAAACTTTAACTGATAAATAGCCATTTAGAAAGAGGCTGGCACAGCTGACACTGCAGAGATGGGCTGCTTCCCCCTCCTGAGTCCCTCCCAGCCCAGATTCCCACGACAGCGAACACACTCCTGCGTACCTGTGGCTGTAACACCACATCTCTGTCTCTTATCAGGAAAGACAACAGCCTTTTGGTTAAGCATCGGGTTTGGCAAAAAGGGGTATCTCGCATGGGTCCTACCAGAGAGCGGCTCTGAACTCTGATAAATCACTGGAAAATACAAGAGAAACTAAATCCTCAAAGAAATGGGTTTTATTCATTGCCAGGGCCAGAACACAGAAAGGTGTCCCATTCCTTAGGATGTGCACATTCGGAAGGCTGGAAGTTCTAACAGTCTCATTATGCTACTTTTACAAACTTGCATGTGTATGCCATTGAAACTTCCTTTGCATTCCTTTATGACCCACCAGCACCAGGCAGGGAGGGCTTTTAATGGAACGAGAACAGAGTAGAATGAGAAACAAAACAGATACCAGATAAAACCATCAAGATTTGAACCACAAGGACTCCTTGACATCACCAACTAAAAATCATGTCATAAATAATATCCAAGAAAAAGCTTTAGCTATAGCAAATGAGGTTTTAAATTAATTTCTTTAATTTCTTTCTGAAAACACGGGCACTTTATAACATAGTGCATCTGAACAGTTCCCAACCCTTCAGTCACACAGCAGATTAATTGTTCCTTCTCCACAACAAGCTCTGTTCTCAAAGCAGCAAAGTTCATTTATCCCTATTTCACAGATGGGCAACTAGAACACAAACCCCAGGTCCCATCCCTGCAAAAGAATGCAGGTGTCCAAGGTGGGGGCTAGGCAGAACTGAAACAACTCGACCAACTGTGGAATGCACAATGCTTACTCACTAACCCCGCTGTCACCTGTATTTTTACAAGCCTGTAGCTCTGTTGCCACTCAATGTCAACCAATCCTCACTTGGGTGAAGGGCGGCATTGCAGCAGCGCTCGTCTGCCATGCAGGGACAATCTGCTGAGCTGGTCTGACAGAGGAGGCCAATCCCCCACCGCTCTCATCAGAGTGTATGGTCACATCACAGACAGATCCGCTGTTCAACAACATTTTCACCTGTTGTTTGCAGACTGGAGAATATTACAGCGCATTTGCTGCTTGGATAAAATAATGGTTAGAAAGATTCCCTCTCTCCTCCCTGTTTTTAAAGGCATTTTAAAGAACTCAAATGTGGTGGTTGAGTCTCTTTTGTTCCACACTTGACTATTTTGGAGCATGAAGAACAAATTTCCACAAATTCCAGGAGGTTTGTTGAGATGGTTCGTTTCCCAATATACCCTTGAAAACTCCACATCAGTGGGAGCTTTGTAATACATAGAATAAAATTCTAAAGCATTTGACTGCAGCAACAGTGTTTGAGAACAACATCTAACTGTTTAAATTGGAAAGTTTAAATAAATATTCACTAGCAATCAAGACAAAAGAAAAGGCTAGAAATTTTACACACTTCAGGCTATTTACGCAAAATGTAAAACACTATCTGAACAATGTTTTGTTCTTAGATAAACCTTTTTTGTTAATATTTGGGCAAGGCAAGGTACATCTCAAAGGCAACATTCTCTGTAGAAAAAGATGATGCTCTTTTTTGAACACTGGTAGGATGAATTTTCAAGGGCAGAAACGCTAAATATTAAGCAAATTAGTTTGGGAGCTAAAACATAGATTATTAACAAGAGAACAGGTGATGAAGAGCTAAAATTTGAAAGTAAAATCTGAAGGAAAAGAGGGAACTAGCAGATGTGCACATAAACCAGACAGTCCCAAACGTAACACAAAATAATAAACCAGAAAGTGCTAAGTCAATCATGAATAAAGATAAATGCTTACTTCTAGCTGAATTAGTTAGTACTGTGACAAAATATTCCTTTTTTTTTTTTTTTTTTCCCCCTGCAGTAGAACAGGTCACAAAAGCCCAGGGATACTAATTACAGTTAACATTGTAATCAGTGCACAGATCTCCTCTACTGTTCTAGTTGCATCTTCAAGAACCCCAAGAAAATAACCAACCAACCCCTCGGCAAGGATCCTAGAGAAAGCAAGTAAAAACATTTTTCTGGAAAGCTCATACACCTTCCAAATAAAGTTGCTGTTCTCCAGTAAGGTCTGAAAGTTGCAGAGCAGTTTTCCATTTTGCTCTGACTTACAGTTACATCATCCCAAATTTATTTCAACCTATGAATACTGTAATTTTGCCACAAAATACCTAATACTTTGACTGACTGGTACTGATAGTGAAAAAAATATTAATGATAAATTTCAAACAAAGAAAAAGTAGTTGCTTAAAATAATAATAATAATAAAAGAATTATGTCTTCACATATCCTTTAAGAAGAGTTTTTAAATGATTCTGGTCGAACATCAGAAAATAGAAAATAAAGAATACAGTAAAAAATTAAACCCTTTGGCTCTTTATATTTTCATCAGGATGTCACAGGCATCCAGTGAACATCTCTGTAAAAGTTTGAACACGCAAATTTGCTGCATATATGAGATGATGAATAAACAAATCAGAGATCACTTTATTACATTATAGCTATAGCTCCATCATTAAAACACAAGTTTTGATGATCACTAGTATTTTAAAAAAGATACATTTCTGCCAGTTTGAGCAAGGGAACTATGTAGTACACTTGCACCTTTGATTTAGAAGAAAGGAGATTTTATAAATATACTACTATTCCAAAAGCAGACAAAAAATACTTCATTCAGATTGGTTTATTTCACTGCTATATAAACACCTAGCCTTCATTTACATTCCAAATTATACTCCTCCCAGGTTTGCCTTAAATCTGCCCAAAAAGCAATGACAAAAATACCCAACGATCAATAAATCAGAAAAAGGGCTGTCAACGTTATTAGCTGTAGTATCACCTAGATGGACAAGCCAAACAAATCAAACCCTGTGTAACCTCTAGGATAGACAGAAGCAGTGTAAAGATTTAAAAGGAACTTGTTGCTGTTACATCTCCCGACAAACTAGTGTTGTGATCAAAAACCAGTGAAAAGTGAGCCCGGTGCTGCAATGGCTGCCAAACCCAGTGGGCAGCAAGGAGAAAGTGTGATGATGCCAGTGTTCAGAAAGAAAGCTAATGCTGCTAATACCAGCTGTCTCAGTGTTTGCACTGTAATCTGTACAAGGCTGGGGGCGTCTCCTGCTGTTGTCACCATATCTACACCTTTTATCAGAACAGTCAGACAAGTCTAGTTCAGCCTCGGGAGTTTTGCTACCAAGATCATGTGCCCCTGAGACTTTGCCGAAGACTGTGACTGTTGTCACCCACTCTGGGCAATTTGGAGAAGTAGGATGGCTGCAGCCACCTTCGCCAAGGGGTTCAGAGAGCCTAAACCAGCTGTGCTGCCACCAACCCCTGTTCCCGGGGGGGACCCGGAGCCACCACTGTCACCCTCCGATCTGAAACGGGGCAGAGAAGGGCTGCCAGCATCACCTGCCTGGAACACTCGGGGTGCTGGTGCTGCCGCTAGCCCCGTCTCACGGCGCCCGGGGAGCCCAGCCCCGCCGCCGTCACCTCCCTCGCCAGGGCCGG